>JAMQGT020004626.1:0-111334 GCA_024447675.2 Pterophyllum scalare
CACTCAGCACCCCATATTGACAGAAAATAACAAATGTAGAAATTTTGCAAATTTACTAAAAAAGAAAAACTGAAATATCACATGGTCATAAGTATTCAGACCCTTTGCTCAGTATTGAGTAGAAGCTCCCTTTTGAGCTAGTACAGCCATGAGTCTTCTTGGGAATGATGCAACAAGTTTTCCACACCTGGATTTGGGGATCCTCTGCCATTCTTCCTTGCAGATCCTCTGCAGTTCCATCAGGTTGGATGGTGAACGTTGGTGGACAGCCATTTTCAGGTCTCTGCAGAGAGGCTCAGTTGGGTTTAGGTCAGGGCTCTGGCTGGGCCAGTCAAGAATGGTCACAGAGTTGTTCTGAAGCCACTCCTTTGTTATTTTAGCTGTGTGCTTAGGGTCATTGTCTTGTTGGAAGGTGAACCGTCGGCCCAGTCTAGAGGTCCTGAGCACTCTGGAAGAGGTTTTCTTCCAGGATATCTCTGTACTTGGCCGCATTCATCTTTCCTTCAATTGCAACCAGTCGTCCTGTCCCTGCAGCTGAAAAACACCCCCATAGCATGATGCTGCCACCACCATGTTTCACTGTTGGGATTGTATTGGGCACGTGATGAGCAGTGCCTGGTTTTCTCCACACATACCGCTTAGAATTAACACCAAAAAGTTCAATCTTCATCTCATCAGACCAGAGAATCTTATTTCTCATAGTCTGGGAGTCCTTCATGTGTTTTTTGGCAAACTCTATGCAGGCTTTCATATGTCTTGCACTGAGGAGAGGCTTCCGTTGGGCCGCTCTGCCATAAAGCCCCGACTGGTGGAGGGCTGCAGTGATAGTTGACTTTGTGGAACTTTCTCCCATCTCCCTACTGCATCTCTGGAGCTCAGCCACAGTGATCTTTGGGTTCTTCTTTACCTCTCTCACCAAGGCTCTTCTCCCACCATTGTTCAGTTTGGCTGGACGGCCAGGTCTAGGAAGAGCTCTGGTGGTCCCAAACTTCTTCCATTTAAGGATTATGGAGGCCACTGTGCTCTTAGGAACCTCGAGTGCTGCAGAAATTCTTTTGTAACCTTGGCCAGATCTGTGCCTTGCCACAATTCTGTCTCTGAGCTCCTTGGGCAGTTCCTTCAACCTCATGATTCTCATCTGCTCTGACAGCACTGTGAGCTGTGAGGTCTTATATAGACAGGTGTGTGCCTTTCCTAATCAAGTCCAATCAGTTTAATTAAACACAGCTGGACTCCAATGAAGGAGTAGAACCATCTCAAGGAGGATCAGAAGAAATGGACAGCATGGGAGTTAAATATGAGTGTCACAGCAAAGGGTCTGAATACTTATGACCATGTGATATTTCAGTTTTTCTTTTTTAATAAATTTGCAAAAATTCCTAATGAACTTTTTTGATTTTAGCAAATGGCTGCAATGAAACAAAGAGTGAACATTTTAAAGGGGTCTGAATACTTTCTGTACCCACTGTAAGTATATAGTTGTAGCCATGGGCATGAATGTCACAGTCCTTTGGGGCTTTTAATGATTTCATGGAACTGTTCTTTTTCCAGGTGGAATGACTGTACAGCATGCGTCTTCAATGCCTTCAAAACACAAGAATTTCGGTGCACAAGATTTTCTCTAATCCACACAGTCAAAAGTATACATACAGCCTCATTTACATGCACTGCCACTAATATCTGGTTAAATGTCACTTCACAAGTCTCAACCTGTTTTGGTAGCCATCAACAAGTTTCTTCCTGGATATTTGACCACTCCCCTGTCATGGTTTGGGGCTGCATTTCAGCCAGGAGTGTCAGAGATCTTGTCAAAATTTAACAAAGTCTGGTCAGATTTTGATACAATACCATGCGGAAAGAGTCTGACTGGGAACACCTTAATTTTTCAGCATGACGGTAATCACACACACACACTGCCAATTGAGTAAAAACTTACCTGAGTAGAAAAGCACAGCAGAGCACTATCAATCATGGATTAGCCTCCCCAGAGCTCAATATCAGTGTGGGATCATCCTGACAGAGTATGGAACAAAAGGCAGCCAACACCCATAGAAGAGTTCTGAATGTCCTTCAAGAAGCCTGGAGAACTGTTCCTGAAGACTACTTAAATTACAAGAAAGCTGCCAAAGAGAGCTCAGACTGTACTGACGAATAAAGGTGGTCACACCGAATACTGACTTTCGTGCTTGTTGGAATTATACAAACTGTTTTTGCTTTATATAACTGCATTTCCAGCTACACTGCCCTGCAAAAGTATTGGAGGTCAGTCTCTTTATTTTTGCTGAAGACTGAACATATTTGTGTTTGACATCCAAGAAAAATCAATCTGAGACAAAAGATCAACATCTCAGTTCCAGGTAATTACACCTGGATCTGATACACAGTTCAGAAGACAGCAGCTTTGGTCTGAAGCCACACATTTTTGTTGTGAGCAAAAGTATTGGAACAGATCAACCTAAATAGATTCAAGTGAATCAGACTTCATATTTAGTTTCTAATCCTTTGCTTGCAATAACCGCACTCAGCCTGTGACCCACTGACATCACTGAACTTTTGTGTTCTTCTTTTTTGATACTTTCCAGGCTTTCACTGCAGCCTCTCTCAGGTGTTTTGCTTTGAGGGGGTACTCCTTTCAGTCTCCTCTTTAGCAGGTAAAATGCTCTACAAGGTTTAAGTCTGGAGGTTAACTAGGCCAGTCTAAAACTTTCCACTTCCTGTCCCTGATGAACTCCTTTGTAGTTTTGGGTCATGAGCTTGCTGCATGATGAAAGATCTCCCAATCAGTTTGGTTGCATCTTCCTTTGAACTGAAAGACAAAATGTTTCTGTAGACTTCTGAGTTCATCGTACTGCTGACATCATGGTGACATCAATGATTAATGAGCCCGTCCCAGAAGAAGCCATGCAAGCCCAAACCATGACATCACCTCCACGTGTTTCACAGACGAGCTCGTATGTTTGGGATCGTGAGCAGCTCCTTTTTCTCCAAACTTTAGTCTTTCCATCACCTTGGTAACAGTTCATCTTTATCTCATCAGTCCATAAAACTTTGTCCCAGGATTCCTGAGGCTGGTCTCTGAACTTCTTGGTAAATTCCAGCCTGGCCTTCCTCTTCTTCTTCTTGCTAATTAGTGGTTTGGATGTTCTGGTGAAGCCTCTGTGCTTTAGCTCATGAAGTCTTCTGTGGACAGTAAATTGTGATCCCTTCACTCCTGCCCTCTGGAGGTTGTTGCTGATGTAACCAACAGCTGTTTTAGGGTCTTTACAGCAGTTACAATGTTTCTGTCATCAGCTGCTGCAGTTTACCTGTTCCACAGAACACCAGTGACAACTTTCTTCTTCAGGACCTTTCAAACATTTGTACTGGTTATGGCCAATGTTTGTGACATGGCTGATTGATTTTCCACCTTCTCTCAGCTTTACAGATGCTTGTTTCCTCCCACAGACAGCTCTCTGGTTTCATGTTGGTTCCCCTAACTATAACTGCACAGTCTGCACAGGCAGAACCCAAATCTGAAACTGAGCGCAGACATTCAGCGCTATTTACTGATTGAATAATCAATGTAACAGGACACAACTGGGCAACAAAACACACCTGTCAGTCATATACTTTTGCTCACAAGAAAAATGTGTGGCTTCAGACCAAAGGTGCATCTTCTGACCTGTGTATCAGATCCAGATGTAAATACCTGGAAATAAAAGCTGAGATGTTGATCTTTTGTCTCAGATTCATATTTCAATGTCAAACCCAAATATTTCCCTCTACAGCAACAATGAAGGGACAGACCTCACTGTTCCAATACTTTTAGAGGGAAGTGTATATTTGCATGCTTCAGTAAATCACAACTCATTTTCCATTTTCTTAACAAAATAAAGGAATGAGGAGTGGCTCAAGACTTTTGACCAGTACTGCACTTACCTACTTCATTATATTATTTATATTAATGACAGCTGTAGTCTGCAGTTAATAAGTCACATATACATATATTAGGCTATGTTGTCCATTGTTGTTAAGCTAACAAAGTACATATAAAATAGTTAATAACAGGTCTTTGCCAATAATTTCCCAGCACTTGAATGTAGAGTCTGTTTAGAGATTTTTTTTTAAAATGTTTTAAATATTGTTTTATAGTAACAGTTTATCATGTTTATTCAAACTGAGTTTGAAGTTAAGAGTTGAACTAAAATTTTTGCTTCAATTCAATTCTATTTATATGGCATCAAATCACACAACTGCATCAAGGCTCTTATATATTGTAAGGTAAAGACCCTACAATAACAGAGAAACCCCAACACTGAGACGACCCCCTATGAGCAAGTGCTTGGCCACAGTTCTTCCCTGCGTTGTATTTATACTGTGTGATAAGCAGAAGCAGATCCTCAAGTAAAAACACCAACATCAATTGGCCCATTTGATGCCTTACATTTCAGAGAACTGAGTGCATGTGTAAAATAATAACTGTATATCTGAATTTGCCTACCAGACATGTACAAAAACAAACACATTTAAAAAAATAAATAGACAATGTTTTTTTAAGAAAGTGAGATCCACGAAGAGCAGCTGGCCCGGAGCCATAGAAGACTTTTTATTTGGAGAAAGAGATCTTTGAAATCACTCATTTTTAAAATTCAATTAATTCATTGAGTACGACATCTAAGTTCTCAGAAAAAAGTTAAAACCATGCCTTTAGTCTTTTTATACATAAAAGATGTAGTTTTACAATGACAAGTAATTTTTTTTTTTATTTATAAAATGACAGTTTCTTCTTCTGACATATTTAACTTCTGTTAAAGAAATATTAATGTAGAAAAGCAATTATCCCTCTCAATAAAACAAACAAAAAAACAAAAAACAGAAAACAAAAAAGGCATAACACAGTACGTTACAATGCGCTGACATGGCTTCAAAGCACACATATTACAGTACTGTACAAGGGTCCGCCTCAGACAAAATGCACCAAAACCACTTTCACTGCTGAGGACTGATCAAACCTCAGAAACAGCTCAACACTGCTTATTTACCAAACCCAGACCACAGCGTGGTGTTGGCAACTAGCAAATGAGGTAAAGATTTCCAAAAGAGCACCAACGTTTTGGCCTTAAAAGATATATATATATATATATATATATATATATATATATATATTATATATATATATATATATATATATATATATATATAATGTGTGTATCTATATAAATAGATAGATATAT
Organism: Pterophyllum scalare; assembly: GCA_024447675.2. Taxonomy (NCBI): domain Eukaryota; kingdom Metazoa; phylum Chordata; class Actinopteri; order Cichliformes; family Cichlidae; genus Pterophyllum; species Pterophyllum scalare. The sequence goes on from JAMQGT020004626.1 coordinate 5,214, forward strand.
AGATAGCGACAGATAGATAGATATAGCTTATAACCAACAGGCAGTTGGAGGGGTTTCACTCCAGCACTACTGACTCCGACTCTACTTTTAAAATCTGCTTTCATCCACATCACGGGAGAAACTACTGAGTCTGCAGATTAATTTGCAATGTTCAGAAGCCAATGAACACGCGCCACCAGGCCTGTTCCGTGTAAATAAGCAGTCATTTTCCACATTAAAGTGGGACATTTAATGTCAAGATTTATAGTGAAGCCCAGGCAAAAAGCATTCAAATCTATGTCTCTGCTGGATTCACTTTTTTAAATGACGTCAAATTACCTAAATCACTTGCAAAGTTCTCGAGCTCAAAATATCTCACTTTTGAGAGGTCCACTTATAAAATCATGTCAATTAGAAGGCTCTTACGAAGCTTAAGTAAACTACTGAATATCATATAATGCTTCAGCTAACAAACATTGAGGAAAGTGAGCGAAAAGCAGGAACACATAAGGTCTTTTAAAGATCACCTTTAAGGTTCTGAAAAAGGAAATCAAAAAACAATTTCAGGCCAAATATTTTAGGGGACAGCAACATTAGGTCATTAAGTAACATGATGTGCAAACTTAACTGTGCATAGAGATAATTAAAAAAAAAAAATCAAACCTAATAAATATTAGTGTGATAATTAACATTATCACAACTTTGACTTTGTCAAAACTTGAAGGGGTGATTGTACAGTTTAATGATTAATTTAGTTTTACTAAAACATCAAAAAAAAATTTTTTTTAAATAGTGCTGTAAGAAAAAGCTTTAATTTTTTTTTTAAGCAACAAACACTTTCCATTTATTATCAACCAGAGCCCCAAAAGACAAACAAAACCAAACACATAATAAAAATCCTGATAATAGTCACTGATTTGTCATTGATATTCATCCAAGGTTAACTTCCTCCCAATGGCTCTTTCATTTTTAGTTTTTTTTTTTTTTTTGCCTTATTTCTGCATCAAAGAATCACATGAGCGACAAAGAACAAACTGAGCGTTATAGTGATGTACAAGAATTTTACACATAAGTACTTTAGCAAGCTTTCAAAAAGTATACGTAACTATCTTAGCTTTAGTTTTCACTGTTTCTTCGTTTGATGTAGCTTAAAAGATGTGAAGCATAATGCCTGTCTTTGGACCACCGAGGTAATTGTAGGTGTGTGTTTGTGTGTGTGTGTGTAAAACATGCTGAAATGTCTATCAAACATTTCAAATGAGTAACTAGTGTCCCTCTGAGCCATCGGGGGCTCGTTCTGGTTCGAGGTATATGATCCTGGGGCCGACCGGTGGCGCCTGTGGAAAATGTTACAAAGCGGTCTGATGGATGATGGTGAATTTCATTCACACTGCTGTGCGTCACACCTCCCGCCTCCCCTCCCTCCCTCCCCATTCCCTGCTGTATTCTCACTCCACTCAGACTATTTTCCTTCGTCCTCGATTCATTCATCAGCACGCTTCTTTGTCATTGAGGGTTGCTCCTGAATAGCGCCAGGCTCCATTCACATTCAATTCAATTAACTCAGTCAGTGCATTCTTTTATTACCATCTTAACTATGCAAAAATCAGAAAATGAAGAGGGGAGAAAAAGAAAAGGCGCTGAAGGTGTATTTAAACTGAAAGGCAAGCATAATAATGTTTCACTTATGAGAATGTACCCGTGTGTATGTTATTGCTGAGAGAACAAATGTGAGAGCCATTAACTTCAGCTGCTGAATACGTAATCCAAGACACACGTTTCTCGACCTGAAAACGCCTCAAACTGAGGTACACATTATAGTGACCTTTAGAAATTGACCTTAATTAGGAAACACCGCAATTAACGCCAAACCGTTTGCATTACCATAATTACACGACAACTGCTCCTATCACTCTGTGTTAAAGGTCATGTTTGTAAATGAAAACTGGTGCTCAAACATTTTACCTGGTAAAATAAAGGTTATAAAAAAAGTGTTAAGGTGGTTGTAAACTTTGCTTTACTTGCTGCCAGAAAGCTCTTTTGTCAGAAAGAGTTTGGCAAAGCCAACAAACTGTGTTGGGAGAAATATAACATTACCTGACAGAACACAGTTTTCCTCTCATACACCACTGTACTGAGTGGTTCTTTTTTGTTTTTCCTTCGGCATCTTAACATGTTAGTGCATTAAACCAATGTACCATTCTACCATTGTAGAATAGCAATTTTTATCTTCTTTTGGGTAAAATTACTATTTTTGTCAATAGTCTTTGTCAACACATCAGAAATGGCTATTCAACAGCAGGGAAAGAAGTCAAAATATTCTAATTATTATCTGCCAATTATTCTACCCCTTTAATGTACCACTGTTGTCTAAAGGACTAAAAACAGATGCTAGCGTGGCTAATGCTATCACTGTTTTTAATGCTGGCCAAAAAGTCAGAGATACATGGAGGGTATATTTCTGAGAAACAATCATTAATTGTGGAATCTTTTAATGCTGACTTGAAACCAACACACAGAATAGGTGTCAGTGACTGTGTTTATGCACTGCCATGCTTGTTTTTATATGAACTTGCAGGTTTGAATTAAGGAGAACTGACACAAGCTTCAGTTAAATGAACCAAGGGTGAATGAAACCTGGCAAACTCTCCACTCTGACCAACCTGTTCTTCCCATTTCCCTAACCTGCATCTCCTCATAGCCCCAGTTGTTATCCCACTCCCAACCTCACCTCCACCTAGGAGGGAGGAAAAAAAACAAAAAAAAAACAAGCGCTACAATTTTCTTTACCTTCACCCACTCCCAAACCCTGCTCAGTTTTCCTAACCTCTTTGGTGACTCTCTGGTCTCTTCAAAACAGGGCTCCTACACAAGTCTCAGTTATAAAAATTAAAAATAAAAAATTCAGATGGCTATTCAACAAGGCATGATTGCTATGATGTTGCTCTATGAGCTTAAACCTCCTAGCAGCAGATGTGACAACATGAATTACAGCTACGATCAGCTCAAATGGGTTTCCAAAAAAGGAACTTTTTTTTACCTACACGTTCCCATAATATTTGTGCAATTCCAAAACATCCTGTACATTTTTTTCCAAATTTAAAACACCTTCCTGGCCTGTGTAGGAACCCTGATTGAAGGTGGCATTAAGATAAAATGGCGCTCTTTCCATTAGAACAAAAAGATCAACAAGGCTGTTAGGAGCAAATACACGTTGATTCAAGGAATGGGCTCACAAATCTGGTTCTCTCCCCCTTTCCCGCCCCTCTCTCTAGGTAGAGGAAGCTCCGTGGCTGGGCATGTTGGTCATGCTGCCAACCATGCCAGCTGCGCCAGCCATACCTGAGGGCCCTCCCATAGCTGGAGGGCTGTGCTTGGTAGGTGAGGTCATATCGGCTCCACGCCCCTGGCCTTGACCTGGGGTCTGCGGGGCGTGGTGGGCGTGCTGCAGGGCATGGCGCTCCAGCAAGGTGCGGTGGGTAAAGGCCCGGTGGCACACGTTGCACTGGAAGGTGCGCTCGGCACGGTGGGTGCGCATGTGCACGTTTAGCGAGCTTTTCTGGGTGAAACGCTTGCCGCACATGGTGCACTGGAAGGCCCTGACGCCGGTGTGCACCACCATGTGTTTGAGGAGGTAGTCCCGCAGGGAGAAGGAGCGCCAGCAGATGGAGCACTGATGAGGTTTCTGACCTGTGGAGCCAGGCAGGCGCAGAAGCACACTTATTAAAAACATCCCCAAAGCAGCGAAAACATGTGAATCATTTTCTGTTCTTTGTTCCTACAGAGAATAAATTAACCAAATTAAATTGTGAAAGCTTCCCTATACAATATAAGAAAACTTATTTTACAACTATATTAACAAGAAATCTGGGTTTTACTCCTAAATGTTGTGTTTGACTAGAACAGATTTTAAACAATCAGTGCAACCAAACTCTGAAATCACTGAACATAAAATAAAATCTAAAAATCTGTTTCATTATAGATTTACTGATTATGGGCAGTGACCATATGAAGCTAGAGAGCAATACGTCTCTACCTTTACCTGCTGGCAGGTGAAAATGAGGTGAAAAGCTAGAGCCACATTTGCAAATTTGCACATTTACTATTTAAGTAAATGTGCAAATTTGCAGTTTCTCCTGAAGTTATTTGTAGTCTTCACCCTTGTGTAATGCACACACAGCTGGCTAATTACTTTGATGTGAACGTACCGGAGTGGATGAACATGTGCTTGCTGTAGTTCTTCCTGGAACGTAAAGATTTGCCACAGTGCGTGCAGTCGAAAGAGGTCTCAGATCCCTGGGAGGAAGGTGAGGGTCCTGCAGAGCAGGAAGAGGTGGAGGGAGGTGGGGCTGGGGTCATTGGTGCTGGGGGCGGAGCCTGCTGACTGGGCTCTGTCCCCGTCATGCTGTCAATCCCACCCATGGGCCCACCCACATAGAATGGAGCTGGCTGCGACTGGCTCACTGGGTACTGGAACAGAAGCTGTGGAGAAGCATAATACAACAGACCATGGGTCATGGGTGAATAAAAATGATAATCTATAGAAGCAATGAACTTTATACATGTGCGTTTTCTTTATAAAAGATCCATTTAGATTCTCAAAGCCCATAAGCCACTGATGGCCCTTGGTAACATTTTGTGCAGTCTGGAAGCACCACAAAAAATTAATTCACAACCATACATTTAATTAATTCTGAGTTAATCTATAGGATTAAAATGAGGACTGAAGGTGAATTTCTTTTTGATATGAACTCTTCACTCTGGGTTTTTTCTGCAGGTTGTGGGGCTACAGGTTTGTTTTAAGTCAATAGTGCAAGGTTCAGAAATGAATCTACCACATTTCAGTTCTACTACAGCTTTCTTGGTCTCTGGGAACATGAAACTGTCCAAAATGTCATGACATGATTTACACCTATTGGCTAAAGAAGCTAACTGCACTCTATAAACAGCTGGCAACACAAATGAAACAGCTGCTAATGAATGAGACGCACCTGGGATGGCTAACCAAAGGCTGGACAGTCCTGATCTGTGAGGGCCCCCAGAAAGGACTGGTCTCATCCAACTACTGTCCAATAACCTGCCTCAGCACAACACAAAAGCTCCTGTTAGGCATCATAGTGGCTAAGATGAACAGGCACACGGCTCAATACATAAGCAGAGCCCAGAAAGGAATTGGCAGTAATACCAGAGAAGCAAAACCCCAGCTACTGGCAGATGAAGCAGTCACTCCAGACTGTAAGACCAAGACTGACCAACCTGTAACAGGACCCTAAGAGCCTTCATCAGGAATTCAATGGGAAAGTGGAAAACACTAGAGGCCAACTTCAAGCCAAATGCATAAGTCACCATCAAGTGTGGGATTTATCAAGGAGACACTCTGTCCCCATTGCTTTTCAACACAGGCTTTAACCTCCTCAGCAAAATCATTAACAAGACTGGCTACAGATATATATATTCACCGATCAAGCATTACATTATAACTACCAAGCCCTGACCCGCCAAGCCATGGACTCCACTAGACCCCTGAAGGTGTCCTGTTGTATCTGCACCACGATGTCAGCAACAGATCCTTTAAGTCCTGTAAGTTGCGAGGTGGGGCTTCCATGATTCAGACTTGTTTGTCCAGCACATCCACACGATTGGATTGAGATCTAGGTAACCTGGAGTCCAAGTCAACACTTAAAACTTGTTGTTGTGCTCCTCAAAACATTACTGAACCATTTTTACTTTGTGGCAGGGCACATTATCCTGCTGAAAGCGGCACAGCCATCAGAGAATACCATTTCCATGGTATTCCCTGATGTACATGGCATTTCCTGGGTGTACATTAACTGCAACAATGCTTAGGTAGGCAATATATGTCAAAGTAACATCCACATGGATGGCAGAACCCAAGGTTTTCCAGGAGAACACTGCCCAAAGGCTCACCCTGCCTCCTTTCCATAGTGGATCCTGGTGCCAGGTGTTCCCCAGGTAAATGACACACATGCACCCAGCCATCCACATGATCTAAAGAAAATGTGGTTCATCAGACCTGGCCATCTTCTTCAATTGCTCAGTGGTCCAGTTCTGATGCTCACATGCCCATTGTTGATTTTTTTCAGCAGGTGAATGGGGGTCAGCATAGGAACCTGACTGGTCTGTGGCTAAGCAGCCCCATATATGACAAACTTTGATGCACTGTGTATTCTGAGACCTTTCTATCAGAACCAGCATGAACTTTTTTTAGGCAGTTTAAGCAAGAGTAGTTCATCAGTTGGATCGGACCACACAGCCCAGCCTTCACTCCTCACATGCATCAATGAGCGTTGGCTGCCCCACGACCCTGTCGCTGGTTCACCACTGTTCCTTTCTTTGAACTACTTTTAATAGATACTGACCACTGCAGACTGGGGAAAACCCCCATTTTCCAGTTTAAAGGAACTATCTATGACTGAAGTCATCAAAATTTTGAGAACCCCTGATTCAGGTCTATTTATAGAGCATATTTATACTGTATGTACAAATATACAATATGGTATGTTATGCTGTTTCATTTTGCTCTTTACTTTGTTTATTGTGTCCTTGGAAAAAATTTCATTGAAAATGCAGGCCATTTCTGCATTTTCAAAGTCAGCACATCTGCCAATCAAAGTGTGTAGGCAGGGGTTTGAAGAAAAAAAAAATACAGTCCATCACCCTAAACTGAAGCTTTTGTTTGTGTTTCTGTTGTTCTGTGTTGGCTGTGAGTGTGTGTTTTCTTAGTGCTGCACTGCGTTAAAATCTACACTCTGTCAATCACCTCATAATCATCAAAACAAACCCAAAAAAAACCTGCATGAAATACTTGACTAAATCAAACCAGACTCGCTATTTAAAAGGTTCAGAAATGTTTACAGGAAAACAAACCCAATTTAATAAGCTTAGTGCTTCACATTATGACCTTTAAAAATTAATTAATAATTTCATAACTTTTACACTTACAATAATTTCATAATCATGAAATGTCGCACAGCAATAATTATTTTCATTAGCAATTAAGCCGGTCATAATTTCATCATTTGACCACTTAATTGTTCACTCAGAAAAGGGTGAATAGATTCATTCTAGTTTAGCTCGTCTGTCTTTTTTGTTTTTAGGTCTAATAGTTTGTGTTATGAGATATAACAGAGAAAAGCAATTTTTGGAATTCTTCTGTTTTTACACATGAGCTCCGGACGACGCAGGGGGGAATCACGGTGTTACATTGTTCAAAACTTTCCTCACGCATGGCACAGAACATCTGTATGTGCACTGAATATTTTGACTTTCCAATTTAACTTGTATAAGCTATATACTGGATCATGACTGGCTCATACATAAACAGCATTCCATCTAACCTTCAGTATCAAATTCTGCATGTACAGCACATCATCCTGGATGGTGGCTCTCTCATTCAACTCAAGCAACAGCAGAGATGATATGAGAGAGACACACAAGAATTCTGAATTTCAATGTGACAATTTCAGTGGTTTTAGAAGTAAACTTCAAGAGGGGAAAAAAAAGTTTCTTCAAATCTTATTTTGGAGCTAAGTTTACAATCTTTCTATACACACGCTTTTATGTGTCAGTGACCACTGCAGTTTATCCAAGCAAGTTAATCCAAATAATACTTCAAAATACCTGCTGAAATAAACCAGGTGCCTCACAAGGTGGCTGCTGAGTGTTGAAATTTGCATGGTAATAGTAATACAACTCTCTATGCACAGATATTATAAATAAGCTGATAGAGTTAAAAATCGTGATTATTTACAGTTCATTCAAGATGAGCATTTGGAGGTGTGTAACATATACATAAAATAGGGCGTTTCAGACATCATGACTCTTCTTCCTCACAAAATGATCCCTTTAAGTGCCATCTACTTCAGTCAGAGACATTATCAAATGATGCTAAAATAGGGATAGAAATCTAAAAGAACACAAAAAATATACAGCAGTAAATTTTAATATTGTTGCAAATAGGACAAGAAAATCGTTAATCTTGGGATTTAGCGCACAGAGCTCTAGTAGAATAACGCTTAGCGGTGCTGTTTATTGCTAACGTGACAGCAGCATATCAGAGCGTTGAAACTTTAAACTGGATACATTTAAACATTAAAGGCCTAAAAGGGGAAACATGGGATTCACTTCAGTTTCAGATCCAAGTGAAATTAATGCTGTTGTTTGCATAGATATTCTTGGTGTGTGTTCTGTTTTGAAGTAGCTGCAGTTCCAGCATTTTCTTCATCACCACGCACATTCCAGTGGCAATGCAATGCACAGTCTGCACTGCTGTAACTTTACAGCTGGGCTTCCTTTGTGATATTAGTAAGGTATGGCTTAACCACTTGCACATAAAAAAAACGTGAAACATGGCACTACGAGAGAACTTTAAGATGAAACTCTGAACATAACCTGCTCCCGACTGGGCTGTGTGTTCAGCATAGGTAACCACCGGGTAAAAAGAGAGCCGCTTTGGTGATTCAAAAAAACTATGACTTTAAGCTCAACACAGCTCACTAACCCATTAATTTGGTTTCACAGTGCACCTCTCAGGACTCTGACTGCACCACTGACCTGGTTGTTGATGCTCTGTGTGGTTGGAGGTGGAGTCAGCGGCTTGTTGACCCTTCCTCTGGGGTTAAAAGCCATGGCTTGAGGGGGCTCGCTCTGGGGCCAGAAACTCTCTGAAAACACACCCTGCTCATCATAGAAATCCTGAAAGACAAAACAACAAACACAAACACAGAATTTAAAAAAAAAAAAAAAAAAAGGTTGCTGGATGCTGAACAGGTGTGTTCATCTGCAACTTTGCAGCTATGCAGAAGACTTCAGCTCATCTATAGGGGCAAATGGCTCAAGTAAAACACCTACTGTTACACCACTAGCGTGCATCTGTTCCATCATGCAACTAAAACACTTTCTGTGTAGACAATGCATTTCCTTCAGGTGAAATATAAAGCATGTGTTCCCCTTAATAAATGAATGTACTACACTTTTGTCTCCTTTCATGATAACATGTAGACAGAGCACATGCCTCATTCCCTACATTTACAACCAGTTTCCTTTATATTCTACCATCTTACAGGTGCAAGGGAGCAGATGGTCAGTGTTCAGCTCTGTGTTGATCTGGGAAATGAGACTGGCTCCTTAAAATTCCAGTTAGGTGCATGGATCTGACAAATTCTCATGTTTATTAAAAATACCAAAGCACTGTGTCTTTATCTCTGCCTTCACTATGGACTCGTTACTTTCAGCAGCAACATGCTATATGGTCACATTTGATACTCTCACAAATGTGCAAATAAACCAAATTTTTAATTAATTAATTAAAGATAATTCAAGCCCAGTTAACTGCAACATTATAAAGAACAAAATTAGACCCAGCTCTAAAAAATGGTAGGTTTTATTTACTTAGTGTCATCCATATTTTTCATTTTCTGTTTAATACTTAGATCAATGGAATCAAATGTTCAGAGATAATGGAAATAGACACATTTCTGTCCTATAAGACATCAGATGAGGCCCAATTGTGCTTACCTGTGTAGACAAATCCCTAAGGCCCATTCTGAGCCAGGCAAAATCCTGATAACCATTTCCCACTAATGTGATACTAATGTCCAATTTAGAATTGGTTTACACACATATACACACACACACACACACACACACACACACCCCGGGACTGGTGCCAGTGCCAAATATCTTAGACCAGCACAACACTACAAAACTGCTGGGCCAAAAGTTTAACATGATGCCAGTGTTGGAAGAGGGGCTGCTATAAGAAATTTAATGATTTGCACTTGCAGTCCAGAGTTTATTCCTCCCATAATTTTCTTACAGTGGAAAATACCCCCAACGTCTGCTATTAAGTCTGCGCAATAATCAAGAAATAATACAGAGGAATGTATGTTTTGATTTTACCAGAGTCTGGTAGGAAGGAGCGGCAAAGCTGCAAACAACCTTGGTGCATCCTGTGATGTCACTACGACACACACAGTGAGGGTAATATGGTAGACAAAGAGGTCAAATGTTAATACTAATTATAATAAAAAGAAGACAACTAGAGTCAGTGAAGAACCTTGCTAGCATTAGTACTGCTAGCCTACATACAACAGCCAGCCTTATTTCCTTTCATGGGCTCTACTTATTTCCTTGCAGAGGACAGGCTCATTTGCAGATTTCTGTCAGAGAACTTGAGATATCAGATCAAGATGACCTTTCGATATATTAAGTGGATTTTTTTCTCAAAAATATGGAATCAGACATCATTTACACTTAGCAATAACGCCTCCAGATGGCATCTGGCCAATCAAAATGTAACACAGTGAGAATACATTTCACATGCATTCCAGGGCTGTACACAAATGCAGTATCAGTATTTTATTTTTTTTTTACTGATAAAATAAAATATAAAATGATCTTGCCTTGTTCACCACATCCACCTCACTCACTGCTATCACTGTGCTTTGGTTTTTTACCACTGTTCCAAAAGATTTAGCCAATTGCTTCGCAACGACATCTTGCTCTAAAGAAACAGGGACAGCTCTCTCGCTCTCCTCTCTCTCTGCTCTGTTTACTGGGTGGGTGAGCAGGGAGCCTTCAGAGTGACAGGGAGCAGCGGTGCAGTGTAAGAGGAAAAAAGTAGCAGAGCTTCTGCTGCTTCTAACTTTCTCTCTGAGTGATCACTTTGCATGTAAACATAGATTTTTATAAAAAAAAAAAAAAATCACAGCAGAGCCACTGTCTTAACTGTTGGGACATAAAGCAGAGAAATAAGAAAAATAACCTGCGCTGAGATGAAAGTAATAGCCTTGTTCAAAGACAGGATTATATTATTCAAACAATGTTGGGTTAAGCGATGATCACTTGCTGTGTCTTTGACTAAACTGGAGGACACGATTTTATCTCCAAACGTGGCAATCTGCAGCTAAACTGACAGGCAGAGCTGAATCTTTCTGTATGGCAGATGTTCCTTGTGTAGACTGCAGGGTACAGCAGGCTGCGGCAGAAATCTGCTCCACCATGTTTCCCCGTCTACTTATTTCAAGACTTCTGGCACAAACACTGAGTTTAAATGTACTACAATAAGCCTTTCTGAGGCAAAATGGACATTGTACCAAAATATTTCTCTTTTAAAAAAATAAATAAATCAAGGATTATCACTTAAAATCTGCAAAACATGTTATACCCTGAATGTCATGCTTCTCCAAGTATGGGGTGTAAATTATTCAAACATTCAGTACAAGTGAGATGTTTTTTTCTGAAGTACTTCTTTTAGTCACCTCTGAGTAAACATACCTGTCCAAAACTTGCCATGGATTCCTGGGATCCCTCCTGCTCTTGATCTCGTCTCCCATCCTCCAAGGCATAGACAGTCCCATCTGCATCCTGAACCCCTTCATCCTTGACCACCACTCCCTCTCCTCCCAGCACCTAGGGAGAAACAAAAAAAAAGGTCCATTTAAATTTGAAGTAGTAAAGAAGTACCTTTACAACAGTAGTAGAAGCAAAAAAAGCAACAAAAAGTCTGTCAAGAAAAACAATGCATTGACCCGGCTACAGCCTCCTCAAGCAGGTTATATTAAGTTGAATAACCTACAGCCAATATGCAGAAGTCCATAGATTATCAACTAGGTAATTACTGCTGAAGTTTAGGCGAGAGATCCAACTGTGAAAAGTGCAGAAACATCTCAGCGATATACGCCAATGCAGTGTGAGAAGAGGGAAAAGCATAAAAAGAAAGAAAACGAAAACGTTGCAGCTCTGCATGCCTGAAAACTGTAACCATAGCAACCATTCCCCTTATCCCCCTACCTGGAGTCTTAACGGCTGCCTCTGCTTGCGGCTGTGGCTCGCCCCCCTGTCTCGGTCTCCATCTCTTCCCCGCTCTCTCCCATCCAAGTCCTCCTCTTCGCTATATCGGTCTATCCCCACAAGGTCATCAGAGAGGTCAGTTGTGTTCCCACGGAGGCTGTCCCTACCAATGCTGTCCACACTGGCCACACCGGAGCTGCAGCCCGCGGAGAGGTTCCCTGTGCTACTTGTGCTGGCTCCGTTGGCTGTCTGTGCCAACAGGTCTCGGAGCTTGTACCTTACATCCTGAGTACAGCTAGAGCTCTGCTTCATGAGGACGCCCCCAGTGCCCATCGTGTCACCACCACACATGGCACTGGGGCCCATGTCTCCAAGCGCCATCAGACTTACAGTGTTAGCTTGATCCATTGGGCCTGGGCCGCTCTCACTGACACCAACATTGGCACCCCCCAACCCCCCACCCATGTTACCACCTCCACATTCAGCAATGAAATTAGAGAAGTTTGCGTAACCCCCACCTGGGCCACTAACAGAACAGCTTCCACTGCTGCCACTCTCTCTCCCTTTCCCCCCGCCACGCTCCTCTTGTTTAGGGAGGACTCCTCCAAGCATCCCTCCTCCTGCGGCTGCAGCTGCGGCGGCTGCGGCAGCCGCACTTGCTGCCCCCGCTGCTGCCTTCCTCTGAGAGATGATCTGAGTGCACTCGTCAATGACCGTCTTAATTTGCAGGATGCTGGCTGCGGTGAGGATGCACAGGGCCTGTGACTGCAGCACCACCAGCGAGCCACTGTACATGAAGTCTACGAGCTGCTTCACGGTTTCAGCGGGCACCAGCGGTGGCACAGAGATTTCAGAATGACCCAGCAGCAGCTTGTCCTGGAAGAAGGGGCTGCCAGCTGCCAGGACGCAGGCGTGGGCACGCAGTGAGGCATCGTGTATCCGCACGGTCACATCGCAGAAGAGGCCCTCTCGCCGCTGTGTTCGCAGGGCTTCCAGCACTGACTGGCTGGAATTGTGAAGGTGGATGTAGTGCACAGTCTCTGTGCCGGACACCATGGCAGGGGGGGGTGAGTCACTGGGAACGGGGTGGACGTGGGGGTGGGGGAGGGGGGGTAAGTGTCTGGGGTTTTGCGTCAGCTTGAGGGATAAGGAGGACAGGGAGGGAAATGGATACAGTGCATGGGCCACGGTGGGGCCGTGTCCGCTCAAACAGTCATGAGTCTGATAAAAGCTTTCAAACTACTTCTCTGCTATGCGTGGTTACGGATGTGAGGGGCTGCCTTTGTTGTCCTGAGTGTGCGTTGTTTCCACCAGAATTTTAACCTCTGTTAAAACCTGCTGAAATAAATCATAACAAACAAAATTAAACACTAAGCAGTTATATAAAGTTTTCAGTAGTGCTGAAACAACTTATACACACACACACACACACACACAATTAAAACTCAAATATAAAAACATACAACTTGTCTTTGCATTACATTATTTAAACTCAACATCCTTGGTTTCTAGACTGTTGGTAAGACTAAACAAGAAATTTGAAATCTCATCCTAAAAGCTCAGGGATTGCGATTGCTATTTTTTCACATTTGTAACATTTAGCTTACTGCATAAGAATTTTATTAATTAAACTAAACGATCGACAAATTATACACCTAATCCTTAGCTGGATTCCTGAATTACATTGTGTTCTGTGATTCGTTTCATGTTAGAACTAGTCAATGCCGCCGTAACGAAAGGTGACTGAGTTTCCAGTTGAGCAGCTAATGACTTATCATCAAATTAGTCGCGTGCATCATCTGACACACCTGTTTTGGTCAAGCGACAGCACGTGCCGTGCGCGGCTCCCCGGGTCAGTTAATGTGGCTATTTTGCACAGTAGGTGGCCGGTAACGCAACGTCAAAGATAATTAAACTGTTAGTTGAGCTAAAGAGGCACGGGGACAGCGAGGCAAAAAATATGCTAATAATTCATAGTGCTTGTTACCTAAATGTGTAATCGCTAGTTCGAATAAAGTGATGACTGACGAGCTAACGTTTCCTCCAGCTACAAGCGAACAGGTTAACAGCGGCAAGCTAACGTTAGCTGTTGACATTAGCCGCTCGAGTCCCGCACGGAAATCTGCCTGAAATGCACAATTTTATACATGCAAACAAAGCTTCGTCGTCCAGTATAACACAAATGTTGAGCGCTGAACATAACAGCAACTGGCAACGTTTCTAGCATAACATATAAGCAGCTACTAAAGCTCGCCCACTCGCTTAAACAGAACGCTAACCTGGCTAGTTTACTAGCTTGCGTTAGCTAGCGCAAAATTAGTAGTTAGCATGTCAGCAGCTAACGGGCTACCACCCTTTTCTGTACAACGCCTATTAACGCTATACCTGTGTGTTCTACTGTCTCTGTGTGATTGTACGCTGTTTAACCGCGGCTACTTACAATGAAATGTACAGTGACAGTTCGGCGCTTGGTAGTTTCAGGCAGATGGATGCAGCAGGAAGCCCTCATATAACGCACCCAACCTGATGAAAGCTGGTAACAAACACACATGCACGCAATCACGCACACACACATACACATACACATAAAGAAAACCCAGAAAAGGATGTGGAGTTTCTCCTGTATAACGCAAGGTACACCACCGACAACTACTAATTTACACGCACCACTTCTTTCGTATTAATTAGAGGCTCGTGCACCTTAAAAAGTACGGCAAATACCAGCAGACAAAGCCAAATACCACGTACGGCAGAAACATGTATGTCCAACATACCTGTACACGCCTAGATACCTTCGAAGAAATACAAACACCCAGGGTTTGTTTGTTTATATATATATATATATATATATATATATATATATATATATATATATATATATAAATACTTACAGGTTTCTTACATGGTAAAAGAGGAACCTATGCAAAAGATTAAATGGATTTCATTGGGCAAGTGCAACAATAGCAACAATGTAATTCAAATATTTGTACAAATCATAGTGCAACTATAGATTTCGAGGTTACCTTTTGTAGTTAGGTGTTTAAATGTTAAGCTTTCATACAGTTTATGTGAACATGTATTGAAGGCTAACAAAGCATTTGTACCTCAAGAGTGGCACTTATCCCAGTAAATGCCAGTAGGAGAGGCACCAGGCCTGTTGAACTTAGTGGGGCAAGATTCATAGATAAGCCTTAACTCCTAGATGAGAATAGTGATGAGTCAGTGCTGCATGCTCAAAGAATGTTTGTCATGCAGTAAAAGCATGCATAAACTAGAAAAGAATCGGGTCAGTTTTTGAGCCTTCCTCCACAGTTAAAAGCCATTTGTCGGTACCCTGGTTGCAGCTGAAAATTCCCATCCCTTTCTAATCACTTTACATTGGCCTTGGTGGAAGAATAAATATTTCATTATTAGCTCCCTCCAACCCACCCTCATCCTAAATATAAAAATTGTGAAAAATACACTGTACTGCTGAAAGTATTTGCTTGTCTGCCTTAAAACACATAAACTTGAGTAACATCGCATTCTTAATCCACACAGTCCCACCCTTTGCAGCTATAACAGCTTCTGTTGTTCCGAAAAGGTTTCCAGGAGTTTAGGAGTGTGTTTATGGGAATTTTTGACCATTCTTTCAGAAGCTCATTTGTGTGGTCAGACACTGAAGGCTTGGCTCACAGTCTCCACTCTAATTCATCCCAAAGGTGTTTTATCGGGTTGAAGTCAGGACTCATGTGCAAGCCAGTCAAGTTCTTCCACACCAAACTGGCTCATCCATGTCTTTGTGCACTGATGTGCAGTCATGTTGCAACAGGAAGGGGCCATACTACAAACTGTTCCCACAAAGTTGGGATCGTGAAATTGTCCAAAATGCTCTTGGTATGCTGAAGCATTAAGAGTTCCTTTCACTGGAACTAAGGGGCCGAGCCCAACTCCTGAGAAACAACCCCACACCGTAATCCCCCCTCCACCAAACTTCACACTTGGCACAGTGCAGTCAGACAAGTACCGTTCTCCTTGGAACTGCCAAACCTAGACTCATCCATTGGATTGCCAGATGGAGAAATGTGATTTATCACTCCAGAGAACACGTCTCCACTGCTCTGGAGTCCACCAGTGCATCCGACACTATGCAATTTTCTTGGTGATGTAAGGCTTGGATGCAGCTGCTCGACCATAGAAACCCATTCCATGAAGCTCCCTATACACACTGTTCTTGAGCTAATCTAAAGGCCACATGAAGTTTGGAGGTCTGCAGCGATTGACTCTGCAGAAAATTGGTGACCTTTGCGCATTATACACCTCAGCATCTGCTGACCCCACTCTGTCGTTTTACGTGGCTTACCACTTCATGGCTCAGTTGCTGTCGTTCCTAATCGCTTCCACTTTGTTATAATCCCACTAACAGTTGACTGTGGAACAGAGGTGGCACAAGTACAGACATTTCTTACTTAAGTAGAAGTACAGATACTTGGGTTAAAAAAAGACTCCAGTAAAAGTTCAAGTACTTAAATTCTTTACTCAAGTTACAGTCAAAAAAGTACAGGCTCTGAAATGTACTCAAAGTAAAGTAAAAAGTAGTGTTTTAAGGACATTTATACTAGATATTTTTGTGCAACACTAACTGAACCTTGTGCTATACTAATAATAAAATATTACATGGGAATATAAGCTGTTTTGACTTTGCTTCCACACCTAAACTGAAAAATCATTAGTCAGGGATAAAAGTGGGATTCAGCAGGTGGAGGAACCCTAAGACTGGTTGTAGCGACTCAGCGTGGGGAAAAGGATCACAACTCAAAATAATTTCTATTTTGAACTCCAGTAGCTTATCTTGATGCACACAATGACCAGTGTTTCACAAGCTAGCTTGGCTGATTTCCATTCCCTCTGCTGACTATATACTGTTGAATGAATCTAAGCATCATCAGCCTGACACTTGATGTAACCTAACTCTGAGCATGAACGCCACAGCTTCTGTCCAGCACCAGTCCAGCACAGAGCTTTACTGTAAATTCACCACAGTAAGGCAAGCTAACCTGTTTGTCCTTCATTCAGCTTTTAAATAGCACAGTTAGTATACCTCAGTTTGTTTTGCAGGACGTTTCACAATATGAAAAAACATAACTTCACATCACATCAGGTCCAGTATCTGATTTAAACATGAGGAACTTACATGTAAGCTTTAAATTTCCAGTTGATCAGATGCCACTGAGCAGTCCTTGCCTTAAAAAATAACCCCTCTTCTTCCTCTTGCCTTTCTTAAATCTTTCTCCATCTCTGAGTGAATTTAGTGTATCTCTCATTTTTTTTCTTTCTGGGAAGTACAGCAGCTGTACCTTTAGCTAACAGAGAGCGTAACAAACTTCGCAGAAACAGTTTGTGTGTTTGCTGATATTTGTTGAGCTGATAGAAACAATGCCTTTGAAATTACCCACCACTTTAAAAACATTGCTGCCTTTATGCTTGCTCCGCTTCTAGTGCTAGCTAGATGCAACCACAACATATGGACGTCTGCACCAAAAACGCTGTTCCAGATCATTACAGTCCACTTTAACCCCTCACTATAATGCTGTAAGTGAAATATAAATTATATATGTTTTTATTTGTTTGTGTATGCAATAAGCCCCACTGATGGATACACACTTTTATTTGTTATTGTTCCCTCCATTTAGGCTTAAATCGGTTTGATGTTTTAAGGCATGCAGTGACATGAACTAAAAACATCCCTCAAATGTGCTAACTCTAAAGTAACATGCCTGTTTTTAAAATGTAAGGAGTAGAAAGTACAGATATTTGTGTAAAAATGTAAAGAATAAAAGTACCTGAAAATTCTACTTAAGAACAATAATGAAGTATTTGTACTTTGTTACTTCCCACCCCTGTTTTGGAATATTTAGTATTGTGGAAATTTCATGACTGGGCTTGTTGCACAGGTGGCATCCCATCACGGTACCACGCTGGAATTCACTGAGCTCCTGAGAGGGACCGATTCTTTCACAAATGTTTGTAGAAGCAGTCTGCATGCCTAGGTGCTTGGTTTATACACCTGTGGCCATGGAAGTGACTGGAGCACCTGAATTCAACGATTTGGATGGGTGAGTGAATACTTTTGACAAAACAGTGTATATGGAATATATTACATAATCCAGAGAACAGTGGAGTGAAACAAAAAAACAACATGTGAGTGCTCAAAGGCTTGTGAGATCCCTTAAAGATGCTATACACGACAGGTAAAAGGTCAGGGAGGACAGATCGACTCCATGTAGTGGATTAATCATAATGTAGAATAAAGTAGTATTATGGCATTTTTGCTTGATAACTGAAGAGCAACTGTAAAATTTCTTGGTTCTTTATCTTAACACCGGTAGCTGATAGAGGGATGACGCAAATTCTGCGTTTCTAGAAATCAGCACAACATTTTGAAAATGTTTGATTGCTGTTGTGCTAATTTTAGCTTACAAGAACTTGTCTGTAAACTTCCTGATTTTCACCTGTGATAACAGTCACGAGTCGTCAGGTTCTAAATACAGTCTCACAGAAACAATACCGCCCGTAATTATAAGATGAAAAGACACTGCTTGCACGTTTAAAATAAGCAAACCACATTTCTGGAAGACAAACTGTAGAATACCATGAGAATTGTAAGTACTTGTATTATTAAATGTCTAATTGTCCAGCGACCCAAATTGGTAATTACATTGAGCTAAGGCGTACAGACAGCTCAATCCAAGTTTCAAGGGAAGCTCATTTCCCTCTTCCTTTATGACATGAATGGTCCACACTTAATGCACTCTACATGTGTCAGCTTGTTACTAACTTCCCCACTTGCACTGCAAGTTCTGCCACTGCTTGACAGTTTAAGAAAGAGACACAGGCTTTACTCCACAACAAAATATAATTTAATGAATTCACTTTGTACTGTGTCAATCACAAATCTATATTGATGTAAAAATAAAAAGAAAGAAAATGATCCAGTAACCTCCTTTGTATTGATGCAAGGCATGCAGGCTCTACAGAGCTTTGGACATCGAAAGCTACGGGTCACACAGTAAGACACACTGACACTCAGCTACAAATGCACACAAAAGCGCTCTTTATGTCCGCTCTTCTTGGGGCCCGATAAACATTTATTATTTGCACGTACAATGAGTAGAAGTGGTATTCATCACAACACCGAAAGTTTAATAGTTTACGAATAGCAATTAGATGGGGTAACACTTCTCTGGGCTTTTTCTACCTTGTCCACTCTTGAAGAATAAAGCATGGTGATGCAGGAATATCTGTGAAGAACACTGACAGTTACACAAAAAGGGGGTTAGTAGCCAAGCACATTGTGTGAGCATGTAGCACATAAAATCAGGGGCAATTTAACAGCCGTGACTCTTGCATTCAAACCTTTGGAACGAGCCCTTTTAGAACTGGTTTTCTCAACCAGAGGAGCCTGTAGAAACAAGTTTCATCATTCAGTGTCAAGAAGGTCCTTCGTGTGGGAAGTTACATTGAAATGTTGCTGCTGTAACTTTCATATAAAAAGTGCAGACATTTACTCGTGTTTGCGGTGCAAAATCCTAATGACCTCTGGGATTTAAATTGGCCCAAGCTATATAAATACAATTATATATCTGCTTTCATATAAAAATAAAATTAGCAGTACATAAATATTGCACACCTAAGGAGTTTAGATTTATCAGGTTATTGACAAGCTGTTGAGGAAAATGTACAAACATGGAAATAATAAACCATCTGGTGCAGTATAAATAAATATTTAGATATTCATTTTTAATGCTCTGCATGCACTTTGTCTCTCTGGCTGTAGGTGGACCAGGTCGGGCACAGGTGGAGTCACGGCTGCCAAGGGGGAGATGGATGTAGGCTGTGCGGTGGGTGAAAGTCGTGGTGGAGCAGCAGGTAGTTCTTGGGACAAACGGGACAAGGCTGCTCAGTGTTGCTGGGCATCCAGCTCCCTCTGGCGGCAGCCCACAGCAGTGATGAGGGCAGCTCCCTTACCACTGCCGTCCTCAGACAGCAGGAAGTTGACATCACATTTGGGGGCAAGTTCCTTCACTGTTTGTTGGAAGATCCGAGAGAAACTGAGGAAAAGAGAGCAAGAGGAAACTGTGGTTAGGAAGTGGTTTGCTACTGAAAGTGAAAAAAATGAGTTGCTTTCTAGTATATATATATATATATATATATATATATATATATATATATATATATATATATATATATATATATATATATATATATATATATATGTATATATATATATGCTTGACAGCTAGAGGGAGCTGCAGAGGTCCTCTTGATTTTTATTGGTGCAGTGATCTGCTAATTTGTAATTCTAGTGAAGCAGTCCCCAAGGAGGCCCTCAACAAACAACTGAATTAAGATGTTAGCCTTGAGATGCTTTCTCAAGAAAGAAAATGTCCAAAAATGGGTTATTTTCTTTTTTTTGCGATCAAATTTTTATTTCAGTTCAATAAAGTTTCACAAACAACCAAAAAAGAAAAAAGGGAACATAAGATCACAATCATGAAATTTTGTGTGCCTACAAGATGGGCATAAAATAAAAACACTCAAACCTGGAACAGCACATATACATACACACCAAAAATTGGTTATTTTCTGTAAAAAAAACAAAGTGGTATTTCTTTGCAAAGAATCACAAGGGGTAGCATAGTGTTGTAAGGATAAGAAATGTAGGTTTATTGTGTTTGCAGCATTTAGTTGTTTTATAATACAATAATACTTGGCTTTTTATGGTAGTAAAATATTCATTTATTAAAAACATTTAAAAAGTGCATTAATTATAGTTTTTATTCTGGATGTTTGCATAAGTACACTTGTATGATTCAATGTGAAATAAGAACAGCATGAATGTTTAAGAAACTATATATAACAAGTATTTGTTATATATAGTTTCTTAAACATTTTGCTTGAAGACGTTTTGAATGTTTTTTCCTGTCCTGGTGACTGAGTAAATAGTTGGCGCTACTCTGAGACCAGTGAGTTTGGTAATCTTTGGTAATCCTTTACAGACTGATGAAATACAGTAGCATTTCAGAATGAACGGGTCTAATTTCTCACAAACATCCCTTCCATTATGTTCCCAGCCCAGGTCTTACTGTGGGTGCAACTTGTAGAGTGTGCCATCCACGCCCACTGTAATGTCCAGGTGGTCCAGTCCTCTGTTCTCACGGATCTTGTCCACCACAGCGGCCATTCCAGCTCCGCAAATCTGAGCTGCTCGGCGGGACACTGTGCCACACACCTCCTTGACGATAATACTGTCATCACAGGTGCTGTCGAGCCCCAGCTGCTGCAGGATCGCCCTGACCTGCAGCAAGGCCAGACGATCGCTGTGGAGTGCAGGGGGGGGGGCATGGGGAGAGAGTCAGAGGTCAGCCAACAGCAGGAGAGTCATTGGATACCTCACAGCTGTTCTCAGAGGCTAAGGTAGGCTTAAACAGTATAAATTCAAGTGGCCACATCCCCCTTCCTCTGTCATTCCTAGGTGTGTTGCCTCTCTAGAAACAGCCTTTCTGTGAACACTTCTGCTGAAGCACATGTTGGTATCCTCTTCATTTTTCAGCATTGTGCTTGTTTAAACCCCAGGCAGTATGCATACATTTTTTAATCGTTGTATAGTTCTGTAAGGGCAGAATGTTAAAAAGGGCACCACACAATAACATGGTAACTCAAAAAATTAAGTACAGTCAGCATTGTTTTGTCTGGGGTGGGTTACTTCTTGGTTTTTCCTATATTCTGTCAAAGTCAGTGGAAGCCTGTGCCTGCTAGGAGTTGTAGGAAGCAAACAGTATTTTGTGGAAAATGGTAAAAACTATGTGAATTCTATGATTTGTACTAAATGGACTTAAACATTCAAATGCACTTTTGTAGCCTTTAAATTTAAAATACAACCTCTTTTTGAATGAACTTGTGATGTTCAGCATATTCTAAGAGTGGTGATGCAGTAAACTTGTATTTTATTGTTTTGATAGATTCACTCAATTCTGACTTCTGTCCTGACATCTGTGTGCAAGTTAGTAAACTTTCCACATTTGTTATAATATCCAGTTCACAGCATTACATCACCTAGAGCACAACAGGTGGCTGTATTCTGTGACAGTCCTGCGAGAGAAGAAATGGATCCGTGTCTGATGTTGAAAATGAGTTCACGCTGGCAGTGGTCTAAGACTGTAACCACAGTTTGTTGTGTGCGCTTTATGTTCTGTAATGCTTTGAGTTACCTGCAGTGCAACTTCTGAGTAGCTAAACAGATTGAATGTGGGCCAAAATATATATTAGGGGGTGGATTTTACTTTTAAATAAGACAGACTATTTTGCGCTCACAATTATAGATTCAGTATGTCAAACATTAAAACAGCCCTAGCCAATTCCAAAAATTAAAATTAGTGTGAAATGATTCACTCACCTCTCTATCTGTGACAGAAACTTTGTCTCAAAGATGCCCCTGGTCTTAAGCGTCTCTGAGATTTGTCCCCGGAAGAGGAAGCCACGCTTGGTCAGATCAATCAAAATCTGCCTGACGATCTCACCCAGGTACATTCCACTGCACATCTTCTCGTACCTGTGATGCACAGGAATGAAATCTTATTTGCTAAATTTTGTCAGTAAGCTGACAAACGGAACATTAAACAACTTTTTATTTTCTCTGTAATTAACAGATAGGCTAAAAGATGCTCTCTCAACTACTGAGTTGAGAGCATCTGGCAAAGATGTTGAAAGGGACAGTAGAACACCGTGGCGAGTCTCAATGCTTTGTTGTTTCTGTGAAATAGTTTGATACTGGCAGCCTCTTGACCTTTGTTTGCCTTCGTTGAGTGAGTTCTCATCCACCGCCTGGTCGTATGTTGTCCTGATGTCATCCAGACAGCCATTGTCTCCAAACGCCCCCCACTCCATATTGACGCACATCCGGCCCTCGTTACCTGGCACTATCTCAATGTTCTTCATTTCTTCCATGTAGCAGGCATTGCTGCCCGTTCCTGAGTGCACACACAGCCACAGCGATCAGAAAAACACTGTTTTTGAACACATGAATCAAGTCCTCTCTAACTGTAAATTAGTGTTTGGTGAGGGTGAACACAAATATAAAAAAATAGTTAAAAATAGAAAATAGTAAATATAAATATTTTAGCATACAATTCTGTTGAAGGAATATTTGCCAACAACCTTTACCCGTAAACCTTCCAACATAATTATAGAGATTAAACATTTAGGAAAAATGTTTTTGTAATAGGCTGTGTTTACCTGCGATCAGTCCCACCTCACAGGTGGGCTCCTCATATGCACAGGTCATCATTGTCCCCACTGTGTCATTCACTATGGCAACCACATCTAGCTCAAACTCCTACAAACAATGCGAGGAATATTGTTCACAGAGGACAGTAATATTACATATATGTATGTTGCAATAAGAAATTAGATGCTTTCCCTGTTACAGATAAATCTCACAATCCAAGAAATCAGTCGTGCATTGTGTTAAAATCTATTAATGAATGCACAAAATGCATTCAGTGTTTGTTCATTTTAAATGCACATACTCTGTGATAGGCTCCACCCCCCACCCCCTGCCCGCGACCTGAACAGGATAAGCGGAAGAGAATAGATGGATGGATGGATGGATGGATGTTAAAGTAGTGTTAAATTCATGTTTCTTCACTAAACAGTGCTGGATGGGTGTGTTGGCAGATGGATTAATATCACACCTGGCAACTTCTCAAATGCCACACTGAGCACAATGCAATTTACCCACACTCCTAAACAACAGACTAAACAATAAAATACACAAGCTGTTTTAAAGACCTGCAACATTCAGGAGCTTTGGTCTTAGCTGTATGTTTTCCAGGTGTTATTGCATGCTACTGCAACAATAAACAGGTCCAGTCCCGCACACCTTTACCTGTTAGGTAATGATTAACTTTGGGTTGATACTTACTGGATTCTCCATCTAAAAGAATAACATTAATATATGAAACCCAAAAGTGGCAACATGTGGATATTAGGAATTTCAACAATGACACTCAACAATGTTTCTAAAAATTAAAGAGCATAATCGCTCACACTCACTGTATATGCTTGCCATAATGTTGCTGATCAGTTACAGGTTTATACAGTAGGGGGGTGGGGTTAAATGAGTTTATGCTGAAACTGCAAAATTGCAGTTGACAGCAAAGGAATCTGTATGCTGGGATTAGCACCTATGTGGTCATGTGATATGGTTGGTGTGTAAATATATGATATGCAATCCTCTTTACTTCTAAGGATGTAGTATGAGGTTTTTAATACGGTGGTCTGTTAGGTTATATATACACATTCTTTAAATCCTTGTTCTGTAACGTTTTCATGAAACAGACATTAAATTATTAGATTTTTAAACTACCAAAATAAAGCAAATTCTCTAAATAGACCAAAAAATGCCAAAGTCAAGGACTGAGACTCTGAAGTATTTAAATTTCATTGTTTAAAAACACAGTTAGCAGCATGTATTTGCTATTAGAGGCCTATCAGTCAGAACCTGGACAGCACTTTTAAATCAACATGAGACAACAGTCTAAGGTAGAAAAGAGGCCAAACAGTACCCACATTATACAGGATGCACAGGTACAAAAAAGCCTGAATTTCTTCACCACACATTCCAAACACACACTGCATTGTAGCAATAGCAAAGTAGCAGTCATAGGTATAAAATGTACATACAGTAGATGGCTAATACATTTGTAATAGTTTTAACAATGCTGAATGAATTCCCTTCAAGTTTTATAAATTACATTTTTAGGTTTTAACAAATTTTGACTAAATTGTGCAGTTTATTTTAATAGTATTTTCTAATTTGTCATAATGATCTTACAGTGGCATTTCTGGGCTACGGTAAACCATATAAAGTACTATCTGTCAGATGGAGTGACTAAACTTGTTGTCTGTGATTACCTCTTTCCTCTTGATCGCTTCCCGAAGAAGCTCCACTACATCTTCACCCTCACAGTCTGTGGCCTTGAAGCCTTTGGTCCATGTTACAAGGATACCCTGAAGAGAACAAAACACTAAGTGATGATTTAAAAAATAGTAGTGCTAATATAACTAAATAACATTTCATGGAGAAACTAGCTATTAACGTAAATGTCCGCAAGTTCCCTTTAGTTTAAAGGTTCTACTACATTTTGCATTGTTATACCTGGCAAGCTCCACTAACATCAGAAGCAAGTATTTAAAGCTTTTTTCAGTTGAAAGTGATACAAATAAGGGCTCTAAAAGGCTGAAACTGAGGTTTGTTTTTTTAACGTGTGTTCATCAGACTTTGAGTTTACGTTTTACAGTGCTCTTCCTTTTTTGGTAATTTGGTTGTAGTCTGATTGATACCAGCATAAAGTTTTTTACTTTGAGGAAAAATTATATAAAACATACTGCATCCAGGCTGGTCTGATGGCAGGGGAAGGAGAAGGTGAAACCCAGTGGCAGCCGAGCACTTTTCATTCCC
This sequence comes from Pterophyllum scalare, assembly GCA_024447675.2. Lineage (NCBI taxonomy): Eukaryota > Metazoa > Chordata > Actinopteri > Cichliformes > Cichlidae > Pterophyllum > Pterophyllum scalare. The sequence continues at coordinate 30,508 of JAMQGT020004626.1, forward strand.
ATGTAGTCTAGGAAATCAGAGATGCAGTGGACGATGTGATCAAAAAGCTGGAAAGAGACAATATTTGAGTATTAGGAAGATGAGGTCAGGGTTGCTGATAACTTTCTTTATTTTATGTCGATAAAAGTCCTTGTCATCAAAGTTAGGAAAACCATTCACATATGCACAGATATAGGTTTGGATTTAGAGAGATGCATGCTTTCATTTTTTGTAGCTATTACAGTAGAAATAAATATGGAGAACGGAGGTAAGGTAGCTAAAAGAAGGATTTTTTTTTTAAAGACTGTATGATGCATGGCAGTAAGCATGATGTTCACTGTTAATGCATCAAAGATGTAAAACAGATTGGTACCTCTTCCCCTGTGCCCTGCATGACTTCTATTGGAATTGCATAGATTTTGTTATGCATCTCCACTGATCGCCTCTTCCCACTGCGAATCTTCACCAGGAGCACACGGAAGTTTGCTCCTCCAAGGTCCAGAGCAAGGAAATCACCATTTTCTGTAAAGAAAACCAAAATATATTAGCCAGAGAAGCCACTGAACATTTCAGCCACACAAGAAAAACTGCATATTTAATAATTAAAGCGAGTATATACGTCATCTCGAAGTAACTACTAAACTACTAAATTTATCTATAAAAAAACATACAGTGACGGTCTTTGTTACAGGTAATATATAATATGTGGTTTCACTGTACACCGCCCTATACAGTTCAGGTCAGGACTACAGGTGACAAAATTTTCCATCTGCATTATTTCCCCACCCTTCAGCACATATATGAAAAGCATGAGATGGGGAGAGCAAAAAACAGGCAGGCATCAGTGACAGCAGATGTGACATTGATTCGATCAGATACAGCATGAAAAGGAGGAACAGGGGTGCTGGTGGATTGCAGAGTGCAGCAGGTGTGGACAGGCTACAGCAGTTTAAATAATGCACACTATTCATTTGGGCTTGAATTCAACTGGGCTGATCTTCTGGGATTACAGCTGAGCCTGACTTCGAGTTTGACCTGAAAATGTGTTTAAAATTTACCAGACAAAAAAAACTACCCGTCTCAGTATGCCTTTTTTTTTAGTTACCTGTCCCGTCTGGTGTACTTCGAACAAAGGTAGGCAACATTTTGACTGCAGCATCCTTGTGGGTGTCCTTCTTTAGGCCTCGTTCGATCTCCACCCTCATCCTTTTCTTCACTTCTAACAGTTGATTTTTGCTCAGCCGGAATTCTGCCAAAGTCTGCTGAATTTGGCGAGCCTGCTCCGTTAAACGGTATGCCACTGCTGTCACCATGGCTGCTCCTTTTGCACTCCCACTTTCAGACAGCAGGAAGCGGACATCTGAGTCTGGGACTAGGCGACGCACTGTTTTGTGCAGACGGCGAGCATATCTGTTTAGAGAGCAGAAGATTTCCCCATGAGGAAAAACCACAAGGTCTCCAAGTGTGTCAGAAACTTTTTTGATCAGAATGAGACTGTGTAAATATGCAAAACAATATACAATCACAGAGTGACTTAGGAATTCACTGTGCAGTGTTTTCCCATTTTTAAGTCTTTTTGGACTACATAAAGTCCAACATAAAGACACTTCATCATATCTTCAGTATTTTGCATTGCATGTTACTCTTTGGCAGGTCCCCCGTTCATGACCTACTCACTGAGGGTGCATCTTGTAGAGAGAGCCATCAATGCCAACAGTGGTACGAAGCCGGACAACTCCTTTATTGTCTTTTAGGCGACACAGAATGGCTCCCAGGGTTGCAGAAATTAGATTAGCTGAGCGGAAGGATACAATGGTGCACACATGCTGCACAGCCAGACAGTCTTCTTCTGAAGGCTCCACTCCAAGCCTCGTCAGGATTTCCATACATTTCTTCAGCCCTTCCTTAGTCCTAAAATGACAAGTATTACACATTATAAAAGCCTCAACCCTCCTGTTGAAGAATAGTGTTATTTTTTTGTCTCACTTTTCAATTGCAGAGACATGTTTAGTCTCAATCTTTCCTTTTGTCAGGAGCTCAGGGGTTATTCGTCCCTCAAATAGCAGCCCCTCTTTGGCCATCTTGACCAGGATGAGTCGTACCAGCTCTCCCATGTACATGCCACTGGCCATCTTTTCAAACCTACTCAGAAAGAAACACAGCTGTACTTTCATACAAGGTATCACAGCTACAGTTTGTGTCCATCTAAATGACAAATCTCTGCGGAAATTACCGTTATTGCACAACTGTTTTATAGCTGTAATGTTAAGGTTGTACTTAAGAAACAAAACTATCTTTTATCAGCAGTAGTGTGTGTACAGCAACTTCAGAATGAATGACAACAAAGAGAACTGATCCCAAAGAACTTAAGTACTACAATATTTTTGTGTATTATATGCAGTTCCTTTGCTGTTATGGCTCAGTCTGACTTATATTAACTGTACTCTACAGTGGTACTTTGAAACAAATAACATAGTGAAAGACATTAAACCTTTCAATAGTTGTCTTTAATTAAAAAAAAATCTTACAGTTGCTTTCCTGGGTTGATGGAACCTCTGTCAATCTCACGGTCAAACTCTGTGCGGATGTCCTCTAGGGACCCATCATCCCCAAAGGCACCCCATTCAGTGTTGATGCACATCCGGCCTTCATCTCCTTCCACCATGTCAATGTGGCGCAGTTCCTCCATGTAGCAGGCATTTGTTCCCGTTCCTAAAAGGGCACACAGCTGCCATGACTCTTATTTGAATTTAAAGCTGAATACATTGTCCTATTTAGTTGTAATATTAGACACCCCCATCTGGAACTGTGTACATGCTTTTAGTCCTAGTCTGATTTTTTTCCTAGTAAGCTTTGACGAGAGACTAAACTTGCGTTCTCTGGAATTTAAACAATAGATATGATCCACATGATTTATTTTTCCCCTTCTGGGTTCTTAAAAATAATCTAAATAATATTAAAATGTATTCTCAAAACCTATGAATGCTTTGAAGTGCTGATAATGTACAGTTGACTGCTAAAAGGCGGTGTCTTGAAGGTGGTAAATATTCTAAAGCCTGAGACAAAGAATCATCTGTTTTAAAGTGGCACTGCAAATCCTGTGGAATGCAGGATGTAGGTCCATGCAGGCGAGTGCAGTCATATTTGCATAATGCAATTATGAGAATCCACTGAGTTTTTACCTATAATGATTCCTACTTCACAACGCTGATCGTCAAATCCGCAAGTCATCATAGTGCCAACTGTGTCATTCACCACTGCCATGATGTCTGCTTGATAGTCCTGGGAGAACAAGGTTATGTTTTAACTCCAAACAAAATGGAGTTCAAATCTGTTGAAAACTGGAACATTTTGGACTTAAGTCTGTCCTACTCATATTTAATCACGGAGCAAACATAACTTTCTCTTTCCAGATTTCATTTCTGTTAGTAGAACATTGACTTTATAAGATGTTTTTGAATCGCGCTTATGCATGAAAGACTCAAAAGAGGAAATACCTACCCCTCGTTTCTTGATAGCTTTGTTTAGAAGCTTCACAACATCCATGCCTTCTACACCACTGGCTTTAAACTTCTTTGTCCAGGTTATTAAGACAGCCTGAAAAACAAGTGCTAACTTTAAATTACTATCAGACAGGCTGAGAGAGGATCAAATGGGTGCCCATTGCTATTCCAGTCACACTGTCACCACATACATTCTCACACTTCATTCTCACATGTGCTTTAAGGTATTTTTGTCCAGAAAACTTGCATAACTATAATGGTACTTTAATATAAATACAGAACATATAGTTGAATTTAAACTGTTCCATTCTATTGCCTTTATTAAGCTAATCTAAAACTATTAAATAACTATATTTTGAGGTTGTAGCGATGGTGTGCAGTTCGCTATCGGAGACGTTTTTTTGCTTGACCTTTGTACCTCTTTAAACAGAAAATTTAAACAGTAATTAAAAAGACATTTTACAAGTTAGTGATCAGTGGTGCAGTTATCCTTTAAACTGAAAATGTTTACCTCATCCAGTTTGGGCTGGGCACACGGGAAGGAGAATGTAAATCCCACAGGAAGCTTTTTATCCTTGATTTTTTGTTTCTCCATGAAGTCACCGAGGCATTCTGCAACATGGTCAAAGAGCTGCAGGCAACAAAAATACATTTCAACAATTTCACGGGACTGTACGTACATTTGAGCAATCATAATTTCACATTTTTATTATTTTAAGTTTATGTGTCCTTATCCCTAAATGTTCATATAATTCTCCCTGTAATTTTATTTAGAAAAGACTTCAACAAATATGTTAAGAAGTAAAATATTCTGCAGACAGACGATTTACAGCCCTTTATGTTTAAAAACCATTCCTGGAAAAACAGCCAATATATATCCGTATATACTCTAATTAATTCCACAGTTAATCGCTACGATAAGTGGCTTGGCAAGTTTTTAAATTGTCAGTTATTATCATTATTCTCATTGGAATAATTGTATCCTTACATTAAATAAAAAAAAGTTTCACACAGTGTATAAACAGTGTTATGTATTACAGAATTGCTCACTATGTAAATCTACTTCTTTGTTAGCAAACCTGTTCATATATCACGTTACATTTCTGACCAGCTGTCCGTTCAGCATTTCACTAAACAGCATCTGTGCTGTTCTGTCTGTGTAAGTCAAGCTCTAAGCCAATCACACTGCCTCAGACAGTCATTCATGTTTTGTTATCATGTTACAATATAACTGCCAGCTGTTCTCTACAAGTCCTGTGTAGGTTAGCGTGGGTTCTGACATCGCTCTCATTATTCCCAGGCATCACTGAGATCATTTTACACAAACTGAACTTTGAGCCGGCCTTAATATAACTGGGCTCTGTGTGGTGGGCAGACAACAATATTGAATATTCTTAATTAGGTGTGTGACGTGGACAAGGATACATTAGGGTGGGGAAAAGGATTACAACATGAGGACAGCATGTCTGATTACTTTTTATATCTGTTTCCCAGAAGAATGAAAGTATAAACAAGGTCGGTTCAGGAAATAAGAAGAATACAATGTAAACATTTAAAAATGTCATTTGTGTTTACCTGTGTCCCAGTCCCATGGATGGTGTCATCAGGGGTCTCATAGACCTGGCTCTCCATTTGAACCGGTTGTTTCTTATCCTGTGTCACTTTGACACGCAGAATCCGAAAGTTCGACCCTCCGAGGTCCAGCGCTATGAAGTCGCCCTTTTCTGTCAGATTGAGAATGTGTTGGAACGTTAGCGACTGTTCATTTTTTGAGTTTTGAACAATTGAGTAGCCCTAATATTGCTTCACTTGAGTGTATTCAAACCAAAAAACAGGGGATTTTTTTCCCCCATATTTTGGATATCTTGGATCATGCCCGAATACCTGAATGCAATTCAGAGATGGCTCAAAGAATTACTGCACTTTGGTAAACTTTCATTAAATGTAAATTTTAGGTCTTTTTGTTGTTCTTTTCAAAGCCAAAGGAAGTAAAAACATGTTCCTTTAGTAGGAAAATAAAATCCTAAAATTCCTCAGGGCATATCTGTTATTAGGAATTAATTAGTGTTTGATACTTTATTAGAGCTATCACTGCAGTCACTGCTAGTTGTCCCTGAGGCCATCAGTATTTCCAAGCTTGGCATCCCACTGAAAGTTAAAAGGAGCTTTACAGACACCCACCACAGAGTACATGCTGTCAGTAACCGCAACAAAAAAGACAATGTTTGGAATTATGGCTGCACTCTTGCCCAAAAGTACAAGGATCTTTATCAACACTGGCATGAAGAACACATTCCTCAGGTTCATTTTCCTTACTCTTAATGAAATATTTAGGATGCTGCCTGTCTTTGGAGCCAAAAACAGGTTTGAACAAATCACAGACCGCACAGTTATGATATAGAAAAATAAAGGATAGCAGTTTTACACAAGCCTTTCATGTGAAGACCTGCCAACCAGGTGCATCCAGGTACAGTGCCATTCCAGGCAAGAATCCCAAATTTAAAATGATACCTGAGATCTCATCATATCGACAGTTTCTCTCATTCAAAATCTGAAGTCTGTTCTGAAACGAGCACACAAACTGCTGCTTGAAATCCAGTATATTACACATTTTCTTACACATTCGAGTAATCACATGCATTTACCTGACACTGATGCAGACCGACTCACTACGTAAGAGTCGAAAAGAATGAACTATCTCAAAATATGACACTGGATAAAACACAAGACAGCATGTGGATTTATTGTTGCAGGAATCAGAGCTGTAGTCTCTATTTTAAAGAAGTCCAACTGCCTTCCAACAAAACCCTGTTCTTCCTTTAGTGCTGCCATGACTGTAATGTTTGCTGCGTTGCGCTATTAATCCTCTTCACCCGACTGGAATGAGAGGTTTATCTGGGCTGGAAATACAAGTGTTAGTGATTTACTGGTATAGCCTCAGTGCCAGTTTGCATAAGCTCCAATCCTGTTTCTTTATGTTGTGTTGGATTTTCAGTATCAATGCATAGATTTTTAACTAAGCCAGTCAAACCTAGTGCCATAATCCAACTGCTGATAGAGAAGGTGGCATGGCTGGTGACCGCAGTCCTGTCAATAAAGAAATATTACCTTAATATTCTAATCGTATGTTTACGTCTCACTAAAGCTCACCCTCATAACGTAAGTACAACCTTGACCACAGAGCATTGTTTGCTGTGCCATAAGAGGATTGATTATATGTGTGTCTTTGGAGTCCTCACTTCGTTAGCATGACATCATTGCCTGCTACAGCCAATTCTTACTTCAGTGATGAAAGTGACTTAGATTCAAAGCTGATAATATAACCACAGCAACACCCCGCTGTCAAAGTAGAACTAAAAAAATAATTAAGACAGCTACAGACAGATTCCTTTTGGCCTAATATTATTAAACACTCCTTTTATCTTCTAAGCCTAAAAATGCATTCTTTTTTTTGTGTGTGTGATAGATTTAATGCTATATGTTGTTGGATTTTTTTTAAATTATTTTTGAGAGATAGACAGTTGATTTTTTTTTCATTGCATTCCAACAAATCCATCCATCCATCTATCCGGCCACAGAGAGGCTGGAGTCTATCCCAGCTTCCATAGGGTGAAAAGCGGGGGGTCGCAGGGCTGAGAGACAGACAACCATCTAAACTGGCCAGAGGGGTGAATGTGAGTGCAATTGGTTCCCACAGATGTGTAGTTTTAGTAATAGTTACTGTTATTACCACTGCACACAATTTTGGTCATGATGACTCAATAAATTCTGTTGAGTTATTTCAACTAAGATCTCAGAGTAAAAGCAGAATCCATGAGATTCTGGCCGTATGTATGTGGCTATAAAGATCATTTTTAACCTAAGCTGGTCTCTCTACATTTTTATCTTCCCTGGCTTTTACACCACATCTAATCTTATTACTTATTAAAGATTACTGTCTGAGCTCAGCCCTTCATTTGCTCATTTTCTTTACAGAGGAAAAAAGTCAAACCTTAAGGATGGGATTAACTTTCACTCAAACTATGAGGTGCAGTTATCTTTTATTCTAATCATGGGAACCATCCTGTCACTATGGATCTGGTTTACAAATGTTTATCTTCTTTTTTTTACTATCATCGTAGCTTCAACTTTGCCCTTTACTTCATCCCCTTGACTTCATGTTGAAACCCGAGGCTATTTATAATGTGAGGTAACCTGGCCTGTCTCACTGCACTGGCCTTGTTCTGCTATCAGTGTGAGGGGCACCCAATGTTCTTTCTGTGCACAGACACATTTTAATGTGTCGCTTCTCAAAGAAAATTTGGCATGCTAAAAAAAAAATTTGAATACAGCAATACAAGCAAAAACAGCATCTTCAAATATTTAATCGTTAATTCTACAGTTTATAGACTGATGGCACTACTAAAAGCCTTCACTGATTACAGGCCAATCCTCAGACTAGCCATACTTTGCAAAAGATTTAGACTGGATTATATGAGTCTAAGAGTCACTGCTTCAGCTGAGTTAAATACAACACGATAAGGTTTGATCTGTGTGCCCCAGGCCTAAAACAATAGTGAGCCATTTAGCCTGAATCCAGAGCACAAACACAAAGAGGCTTATGTCACAGAGACAATTTTAACACATCAGCACATTCTTTACAGACAGATGGAAACAGGATACATAAGGCTGCCCTTCAAGAGGCTTTTAATATGGATGGACATTTTGCTCTTTGTTAAGTAGAAGCTCAGTGCAAAATAGTGAAAATGCTCCTTTATTTAATGACTCATTTGGCCTTTTAAAATGTGGATTTTGTTTTGTTTTTTTTAGTTTTTTTAATATTATTAATAGCGGATTAAAATATTTGGCCTGATTAAATGAACTGCAAATGACTTCAGGCATTTGGGGGCGCTGTTGGACACTTACACAATAAAGGAGAATATTTTTGAGCTGACCAGATCAGTTCACTAATCTGTGTTTGTTAATGCACACTCTACCTGATCCATCAGGAATGGACCTGACGAAGGTGGGCAGCATCTTTACGGTGGCAGTGGGGTTGGTGTCACGGTCGAGCCCGTTCTCCATTTCCCTGCGGAACCTGTTCATGATGTCCTTCAGCGTCTCATCAGAGAAACGCATGGAGTACAGGTACTTATCAATCTGAAGAACAGGAGCATACAAAAGGTGTTATGCAGTTTGAAAGCATGCCAAAACATCTGTCATACTCTACTAATTTTCAAGCTGAGCACTAACTCACTTAACGTTAATTTAAATACATGTACACACCACCTACTATTTTGTCACAGTTTAAACACAATAATGCACCATGGGATTTCCTGACATAGATTTTTAACACAGATTTGTGTTGTTAGCCTTAATTCATTGCATGGCAGGGATTCAGGGCAAAAATCAATAAATACAATAAAGATGCAACAGGAAGCACCTCTAATTGTGGCAAAGAGCCTGAATCAGGGCACTTCAACCCCATGAACTACCAGTACTGTTGGACACCATGAGGTGCTTGTCTGTATAGATAAATGCAGTGTTTGTGTAAAATATTACAATAATGAAATTATCAATGAAAAATTGGTTAAAAATAGCTACATTGCATAGTTGGATCACAGTTAACACATGAATGAAATGTTTGTTGGGAGGATTTACAGAGGGCAGTCTTTGTTGTTGTTATATAATCACAGAGTGCATGCCATGGGGCACACCGCAGGACAGAAACCTATTCTGTGGCACGAGACAGAGTCCACACATTTGGTTCTGATCAAGCTGCTCTGTCACGTTATTATTATTATTAACCTCTCCTAAATGTCATCTGATTTGTAGAGTAAGAGTTTGACTACAAAACTGATGAAACAAGGGTCCTCCACTTCTTTGAAAGTACAGTAACACTGATGTTTCACAGCCAATGTATTATATGTATACGGTATGAAGTAACACTAGAGTATTGAACAGTGGAAAATGGGATGATCTTTACTCATTCTTTCGTCGGCAGTCTTTTTAATGTTGTTCGTTAAGGCAGTTTAATTGTGGTTATTCATCCAAGTAGTCAGCATAATAAACTCTTAAATTTCCTGGCACTTATAGGATCTATTATGTATCCCTTTGTTCCATTATTTCACTGAAGCTGTATGATACCTTCAGTAAATTAAAATAGTCACGCTCAGAAAGTGCCATCTTTTTGGGTCAAGCATCATTTTATTTATATTTCCCCTGGTACTTTTTTCAGGATTCCTACAGATTTAAATGAAATGTTGTAATGCATGGATTCTTATTTAAAGACTAACAGTACAAATAACCGTCTACCCGCCATGGCTAAGTCAGCCCACTTTACTGTACTGCACTTGTATCTATGAGTAGCACTAGTAAAGCTGACTCCATGTCTTGATATGGTTACAGTTTAGTGTCCTCTCCATGATGTACATGGTTGGAGAGCTTTCATCCTTTCAAGGAATGTTTTTACCTCAGTAGTTCTAGTAACCTACTTCAGTCGAGGCACGTGTGGTTACTGCACTGTGACATCACATGTGACATCACAACTCTTTGAACCCACCCCCATTTATACTGACTGCCCTCACCCGCATCCCCCATTCCCGGAGGATATCGTGCCGGGTTGCTCAGTGGCTAATTTGTTCTGAACACAGAGTCAGTTTATGTGGGCAGCCAGAGGCTCAGGCTCACATTTCATCTATAAGCTGCTAACAAATTTATGTTGTATTTTTGTGGTGTTACAAAAGTGTTACAAAAAAAGCAACGGTAAAACGGTACAGAACAACCGGGAAACAGAGTAAACATGAATGACATGGAAAACCAGAAGCTAACAATGAGGGATGAGATTATGGAAAAGTGATGATCTTGGAAATCATCACTTTTCCCAGCAACCCCTCACAGACACCTGTCTGCTTCAGATGCCATAGCAACCAACGCTCCAAAAAAGCTCAGAGATAGAGGTCTGTCTTCACATCAGCACAACCAATGACCACAGCCCTTCTCAAGGACATCTGTGTCAAATACTGCTAACCTTTGAACAAACTGAAAAGACATCATATCCAAATTAAAGATCATGCTGGCCTTCTCCTCCCGTACCTCTCAAATGCTGCATCCTCTTCTCCCAACATGATACACCCCACAGACCCAACATGCAGCTACTGTTAACCGGTGTCTGTGGGTGTACATTAGGCTGCTGTGACATAATAAAAATAAAACTGGAGTTTAACAAAAAAAAAGGACCACTGTAGCAGTTTAAAGCTGTTGTCACTCACCTTTTTGAGTTGATCATCCTTCAACTCGGTGAAGTAGTAGGCCAGAAGCTGAGCCGCTATCATCCTGTCTGCACGTCCTCCAGGAGCTGTCACTTACTATGAGGCGGTTAGAGAGTGAAGAGGGAGAGAAAGGAAGACTGTCCTGTTTCCCCCTACACTGATCCCTTTTTATCCTGAAGTGGAAGAAGAAGCAGGCCTTAGCTAAGCACTGTGGCAAAGCAAGGTTAAAAGGTAAAGTCTGGTGAAACAAGAGTGTAGCAGTGGCCGTGCCTGCTAGTCTGCGACAGGCACACACACTTAAACACACAAACACACACACAGGCTGGGTTTGACCGTGCCTCCTCCCTCTGAGCTGCTAGCTCCCTGTTAGCTCTGGGGAGATGTAACAGCACAGCACTGGAATGGTGGTTCTGCTTTGCCCTGCCCCCACTGAGCATTCTGATTGGCTGAACCTGGGACGTGAAAGCAAAGGAAACAGGGGGGAGCAGATCAGAAGAGGGGGCAACATAGGAGTGAGAGTGGGAGATGGGGGGGACGGGAGCTGTGAGCTGAATGAGGAAGCAGCGTATGCGCGATAACCTGCCAATCTCCTCCATAGACTCCCCCTAGCCAGCACGTCTCCTACGTTTCTACGGCTACTAGAGGTGGACGTGCAGAGAGGCAGGGCAACCACATGATGATGTCACCATTTCTCTTCTTACTGCAACACGCCGAGCATCAGCTACAGGCTGAAGGGCATCACATACATGCTACAACATCCAAACATCTTCTCATAGATCTACAAATGCAGTTGCACAGTTGGAGTGTCGGACTTGTGATGAATGGTTTCTTATCACTGCAGCACACACCCCACCCACAGCAACACAGCAGCCAGAGATATTGCTTTAAAACGAAGCGTCATTCCTGACCTTGGGAAGACATTTCTTAATACAAGGTAAACTGTGCACATTGTGTACTGTGCTAATCGTGTGTGTGTGTGTGTGTGTGTGTGTGTGTGTGTTTTTATTAAAAAGCCACAAAGAATATAAAAAGTCATGAAGAATCATGCAAAGACAAGAACAAAACATTTTCTGAACTCTTCTTTGAGTGGCAAAGTCGCTTCTCCTTCTAAACTTAGTATGAATGATTTTTATAATAGAAATATAAGAGCTATTCACAAGCAAAAAATATATATACATTTTTCCCCAGTTAAATAGATCTTATACTGTCACTAACAGGGAGTGAACCCTTATATTGGCAGTATAGTGTAAATGTTAATTGTCAGTTCTATGAGAACTTTAAGGGAGCAGCAGTAAGTGAATGAGGACAAATGCTCTCAAATACGCTGTATGATGTATGCTTTTTCTGCAGTCATATTAATTGATATAATGGAAAAATGTGGTCTATATTTTTGAAAATCTAATATTATGTCCCCTCTTCAGCTCTAGACAGCACATGCTTCTAAGGGTCCCTTTGACTATACATAGTCAGGCACAACCCCTCCACCCTCCCCTCTGCGTTACGTCACCACACTCTGCGTAAAATGTACAATGTCTCCTGTCTCAGTGACGTCTAAAGCTGTGACGTCTTCATTATACCCCCCCCCCAGCACGCACACACACACACGCATGCACACACACACACACACACACACACATACAAACCATTGTGATTTAGGACTTCCCTCTTTGATTTTCCCCTATTCCACACACAGTCCCCCTCCTCTCGTTTCCCATCTTTAGCTGGCTGCAATCACAAGCCAGAGAATTTAAGAATGGCTTCCCGGTACTGTCTTCCCCCACTGTGTGCCCTGAAACAGCAACTCAGAAAGGAGAGAGGAAAAAGAGGGAGGGCTTAGCATTCATTCACTCCCCTCTGAGGAAGATTATTCAGCCTAGTGTCATGGCTGCTTCAGGGTGACCTTTCTTGATGACCTAAATGTCGTGCTCTTCTCCCTACACACAAAGAACTTCCTGTATAATCATATAACACGTGCTTAAGCACGATGTTAATGAAAAGTCAAATTTGGCTGTTTGTAGATTGTATTTCCATTAGTGCACAGATCCCTGCTTTCATCGTGGTTTATTTGTTTTGTGCGCTCAAATTATGTGATTGTTCCAAAGCAGCCTGTATCTGTGACTATATGTATGTAGTAAAAATGTGGGATAAAAGGTGAAAAAGATTATTTTCTTAATTTGGATAATTTCTAATTTTACTCAAATTTATGCCTAATGCTTAAATTCACAGTCTCTCTTTGTAGAGAACGCCTGCCAGAGGAAGAAGCTGTAGGACTACAGCGTCTGCTGGTGGAGCTTGGGTACTGCAGTTTTCTTTAGTGTAGTGGGGATGCAGAATTTCATACCCACAAACATCAATCACAAAGATTTGCAGTGTTTGAAACCAGCTAAAAAATAGTAATAATAATGATAATCCCTGTAATAATAATAATAAGAGTGATAACAACATGATAGAGTTTCTCTGTTTTTCTTGTTGTGTGGTTATTTCTGTCTGAAAAATCAATATTTTTCTCCACACAGGACCTTTTCTGTTATGTTATGCTGCATATTAGACTGTTAATTGTCAGTATGCTTAAATTTTGCTGTCATCGAAGTTAAGAATTCATCCTCTCTGGAGAGCAAATATGAATATATTCATGAATCCATTTCACCTACTACAGTAGATATAAGTCTTGTCTTGTGTTGACACACATTCTTATTTTTCAGAGGAATAACCTTTCCATCCTCTTGGAGCTTAAATGTCCTCAGTAAATTTGTTATAGCAGTATGCTCGTTACTTTCATATTTCTTGTGGAGCAAGGAGAAAACTGGCCAGATTGTGGTGGTACAGGAAAGGTGAGTGTTTTTTTTTCTAAAAACCATAAGTATTTCAAATTTTATGAAAAATAAGGATTAAAAAAATGATTATTATGCAGTCATCCTCTAAAGGAAATCCTGTCAGTGTTAAGATGTCAAGTCAAGTTTATTTATGTAGCACATTTAAAACAACAACGTTGCTGCACATTAAAGTGTATAGCCCCAAGAACTACATCTTGGCATACAGGAAATGATATATGTGGATTCTAAATATCATGTTTCTTTGCACCTCTGACCTCTTCTTCAAGGTCAAATAAGGTCAAACTTTCATAAAATGTCTTTCATTTGTTAAAGTATGCTTAAAATTCTGCTGCCTTTATATTTAGGAGATGATGCTGGTATATGAGGATTCTAAATATCACATTATAGTTTGCATCTGCCTTTCTTTCAAGTTGACCCCAAAATGCGTTCTATCTTTGAAGAGTCAGGAGAAAGAATGAGCTGTCTGGTTATCCATAAGCTTAAGTTATTCATGTCCACTTATTAACAAATCAATGCCTATCATCCACCAACTCTCAGAGTTCTTGTTTATAAGTTCACACTGAAGAAAAGCAAAACACAAAATTAAATGAAAACCAACTTGCATCAGTAAGTCATTGCATCTATTGGCACTCAGACGGTCTAAATGTAATATGGTTCTGCAGACGTGAGGCCCCTCAAACGTCTGCACTTCGTGCTCGTCACATTATCATGCTCCAATAAGCTCTTTTACTTCCAGTACAAACATGCTCTGCACTGGGGCCAGAAAGAGGAAAGAGACTGGAGTCCAGCAGGAGATCTGAAGTCACAGACACAGAAACAAATAAAGAGAACTGAAATAGAAGATGTTTAACAGAAAAACAATCTCAACTCCAGAAATGTTTGTGGTTATGACATGTCAGAGTTTATTCATTCAACTGGATCAATAAGTTTAACACAGGGCTGTTATGTCAAACAGCTATCGCAGTTAGTGAATTTCAGTCAGTGTCAGTGAGGCTTTACTTGATGATGATGATGACTTTCTGTGGTCTGCATTACAAAAGGGTAAATGCACACTGAATGAGCAACACTACTTTTTGGTGAATGATTTCAAATCACTAAAAACTTTCACTAGTTCAGATCCAGCCATCCACTTTTTTCCTGATTATCCAGTTCCAGGTCACAGGGAATGCTGAAGGCTATTTCAGCTGTCATAGGGTGAGAGGTGGGGTACACCCTGGACAGGTCACCAGTCTGTCACAGGGCTTCAAATGGACACAGAAATTCAAATCAAATACCAGTTTGAAAATCTAGAAATGTGAACATAAAATGTAAGGAGAGAACTTCCTAAACTGATCATATTTTCAAAAGTTTTTACTTTCGTTTTTTGCGCTTTATTCTGGTCTTAATTGTGAAAGGTTTAAGTTTCGGTATGCTGCCTTAAAGCTCATCATAACACTGTGCTGCGAGCCTAAAACTCTGAAAAGATGCAGATGGACACCAGGTGGCAGCATTTTAACACAGAATAACACCAAGCTGAGCATATGAGCATCGACTTCTTCTTTCAGCTGATCCCTATAGGAGCCACCACAGTAGATTTTCTACCTCCCTCTCACCCTGTCCTCTTCTGTCATACTGATCCTCTGCAGGTCCTCCTTCACTACATCCATGAACCTCCTCTGTGGTCTTCCTCTTTTTGCAGCTCCATGTTCAACATCCTTTGTTCAATACCTTTACTATCCATCCTCCCTCCTCAATCCTCTCAGCCACACTGCTCATCCTGAGCTGTCCCTCCTGGTCACGCCCAGTAAAAATCATAGCGTATGCTCACCCCACCAATTTTACATGTGTAGATTATTTCAATAATAATGGTTCATAATCGATGCTTAGATTTATCTATTATTTTATTTGTGCCTTTGCCTATTATTTATAAGTGTTACATAAATATTATTAGTATTATTATTATAGGAATCGTGCGGTCAAGCATAGAAGTTCCTGGCCACACGTTGTTTTTGTTGTTGTTGTTTAGAATATTAAAGTAAGCAAAGATGTAGGCCAGAATCCTGTAAGCATTAAAAAAATGGCATTTTAACAACTAAAGGTCAAATGGACAAAACTTAAGACCTTCTATCTTTTTTTCATTCACTGTGATCGTTGACTGTGCCTTAGAAGATATTTCCATGTATTAGTTATTTTAGTAGACTTGTTTGAATAAAAATAGCTGCAGCCGCTCATGTACAGTAAGAAGCAGGGGTATCACTGTAACTGAGGACTTGCTGTTAAAAATAGCCTGACTGCTGCCTGCAAGTGTTGAGCCAAGGAGGACAGGCTGTCTCGAGAAACCTAAAAAGGTCTCACAAGGCTTTGAGTGTTGGGATCTGCCAGAAATTACCTGAAAACTTCTTTCTAACTCTTGCAGAGAGCAATATTTCTGATGCTTAAAGGGGAGATGCCTCATACTAATATTTTTAGAGAAAACAAGACTTACTGCCAGTAATGAGAAGAAATGCAGTTTGCTGTTTCAGAGCCAATTTTCTGATTTTCAAAAATGAAATATTGTGAGAAAAAAAAAAATGTTTTCCAAACCATATTACCATTCACTGTTTTACTCTTCCAACTCTTCTCTCTCCTTTAATGTTTCAATAAAGTCTAAAAAAAAAACACCTTCCCATATTATAAAGACAGGGGATGAAACCTGCCTCCATAATAATTTATTAAACTTTCAAGTACAGGTGCACACACTTCATGTGCAAAGTGCAGAATGAGAGGGAAATTTGGGGGTAAATGCTATATATAGTCTTAAGTGCATCCATACATGGGGTGGAAGGGGAACAGCATTCCTTCGGTAAGAAGAGGGTAATATTTTTGTTACCATCAGCAAGTGCTTCCCAAGTGGCACCAGGCTGCTCTGCCACTGCTTTGCGCTGTTTAAATTTCTCGGGGTAAGTCTCTTTTGTTGCTATTTGCTAGCTGGTGTGCTAATTTTATTTTAGAAATAACTTTTTCAAAATGAGGTAGGAAGAGGATGTATGTGCTGCCAACCCTAGGATAGGTGAAATGTGTTGCATAAATAAATGGCTGTAGATAATCTGTCTCTTGTGTGGGGAAAGTGAAGCAGCGGTCTGTAATCTCCCTGAGCTGTACTTCCTTTCATACCAGGGTATTAAAAGGTTGCTGACCCTCTTTTCTTAATTTGTGTCAGCCAAAAAAGACTGATACTGTGCTGAAATAATAATTTATACAGAATGGAAGCACAATTAGCCCAAGGCAGAGTGTGGATATGACAGCTGGCTTAGATCTTAAGTCTTGTTCCTGTACAGTCTGATCACTCTGATTTCCCGCACAATCCTTTTAATTAAATAGTGTGAGGACTGTGCTGTGCTGGTAATGACACTATTTCCTTCATTTATCCAATAATGGAAGAGGCAGACTGCTGCAAGCTATTCATAGCTGAGCTGTGTGAGGCTGTTAGGGGGAAGCATTTGAAGCGCTGAGCTCCAGCAAAAAGTTGGAACTGCCGTAATGTCACCTAAATGCTGGACTTTTAGCTTTTCTTCCTGTGAGATGAATATGTTGAATAGATATTCATGCATCTGTATTTTACTAGCAATTTGTTACATGTAAGTATAAATTCTCACCTTTGCATACGTTGACTTAAGAGATGACAGCACATCTGATACTTTAAATGTGTATCACAGAATGACTGCAGTGACCGTGATGGTAAAGAAAAGACTTGTATTGACATTTCTGACATGGCTAACACATGTTTGGTTTCCCCTCCCCCTGGTGCTCTTGGCCAGGTCTCCTTGAAGTGTTCCAGTCATGGCTTCCAAAGTCATACCTTGGTATAAGAAGAAGCATGTGAGCCAAGTCAAAACTGATTATGCTTATCAGCACACTAAACATGTTTCCAAGCAGCACACAGAAAGGTATGACAGTGACATTTACCTGCTGCTTTGAAAAGCACAGCCCTTGCTGCTTTGCGACGTAGAGCAAACGATACACGTAGGGGGTGTTGCTGAGGAGCAGCTCTGATAGTGGGTGTGTCTGCTTCCTAGCTGGCTGTTCGTTTGTCTTTTTGATGCCAGATTTAAAGCTCTGCAAGGTCAGAATTTCATGAACAAATCAGCCTTCCTGGGAATACATTTTGGTTAGTTTCTATACAGAATGTCAATTTTCTGACAATTTCACCAAGCACACAAGGACAGAATTTTCTGGATTAATTTTTAGTTTATTTATTAATTGTGTTCATGACACTCGCTGCAGGCAAACAAAAGTGCCCAACTAATAATGGTTGTGGTATGCATGCAGAGCAGATCTGCAGGGAAATTCCTGAAAATTGTGCATTCTGCAAAGGTTTTCTTAACCTCAGAAGTTGTTGTTTACTGTAAGGGTATATGTTTTTATATATGTGTGTATGCTCAGAAGACAAACAACCAGTATAGTCAAAAAGTTTGCAGACAACGGTGTGTTTATGTCTGAGAGCTTTGCACCATTTGTTACACAATCACTGCAAAGGGAAACCTCATGTGGATCGTGGTGTCTTTTAGCCCAGTGAGAGCTTCTGCAAAAGTAAAATCTGAGCATCCTTCATGGAGGGAATTTCCTTTGGCTGTTTTATAATGACGGGTTCTCCCTTCAACAGTAAATCAAGCTCTAAATTGGTGAGCGAGGTGCAGGCCCAGGCCACAGAGGCTATGGCAGAACAAGCCTATACCATACCAACGTTCCGACAGAGGTGAGTCTGCTCTGCCTCTGACTATTTTAGTTGTAAGTTTATATCAACCTACAGTCTGTACTATATGACCCCTGTAAAGACAGCACATTTGTGTCATGAAATGGGCTGTGTGGCAGGCCAAGTGTGGACCCCAATGCAGACTCAGAAGACTTATGTAAACTTGACTTGACATTTAATACTTTTTTTTTAGCAAAAACAATACAGAATCCCTCCAAAGGGAGCCTGATCCACAAAACAGGACACATATCAGGCAGCCGGGAAAAGGCAAGACACACAACCACAAGCAGGAAGCTTCTGATGACATCACAACAAAGAACAGGAGAAAACATGGACAATACATATATTAGGGGTAACGAGGAGGGAGTGGAAACACCAGGGAACACAGGGGTACAATAAGACTAATGAGACAAGGGGAGCAGAACTAAACATAATGCACGGGGAAGACATAACCAGGGAGATACAAATAAACTAAGAGCATGACCCATAACAGCAAAACCAGAGAACGTAACAATAAAGAAATCTCTAAACCTCGAAACTCACATTTGCAGTTCAAAAAGGTCCGGCCTAAAACTCTGGGTCACAGATCCAGGATGATGACACGTTTCTTTAGTGTAAGTGGTTAATTTTTGAATGATTGCTATTTTTGATTCATCAGTTAATTATGAAACACTTGCACAGTCTTACGGTTGGTGTGCTATAGGAACAGTAATGATGAGACTCATTCATTAAACTGACTTCCTGACTTCAGGTTTAGTTTCATCCTGTCATGCTTGATCTGCTTAACACAGCAGTTCTGATTTTGAAGTTGTGTTGCAAAAGTGTTTTAAGGTAATTGTTCCATTTGGAGTTAAATATGTAACAAATGTGTAGGTACAGTGATGCTTAAGTCAAGTTTAGTCATAGCTGAATTTGATGTGTGTGTGTGTGTGTGTGTGTGTGTGTGTGTGTGTGTGTGTGTGTGTGTGTGTGTGTGGTTAGGACTGCTGAGGAGACTGAGGAATACCAGAGAGTGAGCAAAAATGTTGGGAGAGGACTGGCCGTTATTCAGGAAGAGCTTCATAGGATGAGGATCGCCACTAAGGCTCAAGTGGAAAGTCTTGAAATTCAGAAAGAGGTTAGTAACCATCTGGTGAACAATTCACAAGTGACACTATACTTCCTGTGTTGGTTTTTTTTTGTTTTTTGTTTTTATTTTTTTTATGGCACATATGTGAAGCAGGAAGTTTATATAGTTTGTGGAAATGTTATGTACAGCAGTACAGCTGATATACAGTGTGAGTGTCTTAAATGAAGGTCAAATCATTCTCTCTTATGTTACAAATATGTAGATGATAGTCAGCTGTTAATTTCTGTTCAATCTGAGTACAGTGGTATTGTTGACATATTGGATCAATGCAGTCAAAACAGTAAAACAGGGAAGGCAAATGTAAAACGGTTTTTCGTTCTGAGTTTTCAAAAAGTTGTGATTCTTTCTTTCTTATGAAGCATTTTAAGTCATCTGTAATTCATGTTCATTTCATTTTAAGCTTGACTTTAATTTTTCTTTCTGAATCTTAAAGATTTAAAGTTGTGGAGGAAAAACTAACTAATGAATATGTAGAGAATACTGAAGTATTTTTAGCTAACTAATGAAGTTAGATTTTGAAACTGATGGTAAATCTGGACTGGCACTTATACAGCACCTTTCTACTCAGTTTGAGCACTTACTTTCTACCTACCTGATCATCGGTTCTCATAGCTGAACAATATGGAGCATCTTTCCAAATATATTTTTGTTTCTCATATTCCAGATTGTGTTTAATTTAAAGTAATAAATAGCTCAGTAATAGCTCCTGGTCTTGGCACATTTTCAGATTTGTTGATAGTGATAGTAGAAAACAACATGTTCTTATTTAGTCTCTGCCCCATAGAAACAGTGCATAAAAATGTCATTTTTCTTTATATGTTGACTTGATGCAGTTGACTCTCTCTCCAGGTTAAGGGCATGATGACAAAAAAGTTGGATTTGTTGGAATACCCCAAAATGCCAGACTTCCTGGTGGCCCTGAGGCCACACACCGTGTGGGAGAAGACTCCTGTCAAGCTGTTCTGCACTGTGGAGGGAAACCCAAGGCCCATTGTTAAATGGTCAGAATACAAGTTGGTTTTTAGATCTGACTGTAACTTTTCCGTGTGGTAATGCCATTTTCATGCTCTTATGATTTATTTAAAGGTCTTAATTGGCTGTTTTATTATGAGAAAAAGTACAGCAGTATGATGCCCCTCCCCTCAAAACATGTAGCACTAGCATTGATCCTTTTAGTACCAATAAGCGGTGTTTACCATATTCTTTCTGCTTTGAGTGCTCTGTATATCTCACTTTATTGATGAATGGTCCTTTATAATGTGCTAAATCCCCATACATTGTTGATATATATATATATATATATATATATATATATATATATATATATATATATATATATATATATATATATATATATATATATATATATATATATATATATATATATATATATATTTTAGGAGTTTATAACATCACTGTGGTGTGAAACTGATTCTGATTCTTTGGCAGGTATAAAGATGGCGTGCCAGTAGACCCACTGAGCGTCCCAGGAAAGTACAAGATTGAGAACAAGTATGGAGTCCATGGTTTAATCATTAGCAGGTATGTATTATCCAGAACGCTGAGTAGCCATTCGTAGTCAGATGTCAAAAATTGGAGTTTGTTGGTTTGAGGAATTTCAAAAGAATCAACTGATGGACACTGAGCTTTTTCTTTTAATCTGGAATTAAGTTGAAATAAAACCATGCTGATCAGTAACATAGGGAAGTAAACTGGTTCAGTAAAATGGAGTTATTGCTTTCATGATACCAGATTTTCACTACATCTCATTACAAGAGCTAAAAGAAGATAAAACATTACTGCAATGTTATTTCCGTAAAACGTCCACCATGGGCGAGCAAACCTTTTTTTCAGGTGCAGAATGATTGGCTGTTGTCACCTTTTAATCCTCAAAGAAGATTTTGAGTGGCAGCAATAGCCACACACTGTGGTAGTAACCGAGTGTGCTGGTTATTGCATCGATATCCTTTTTTGGCAGATGGCATCATTAAACTGCAATACTGCTACTGACAGTGACGTGGCAGTGTATTATTAATACCATATAAATCTTATTTAAATATTGAATCAATGACAGTATGCTGTGACATTGTGATTTGTGTCATTTGTAAAAGATCCAGTGACAGACTATAGAATAACCCTATACATCTATAGTAATATAGTAAAAATGTCATACTGCCATATACTTAGACTAAGATCCCTGAACTAATTTTCAGGCAACAGGAAGTGAAATTATGTATCCATGAATATATTATTCAGTATTGTGTAAAAGTCTTGAGTCACCCCTCATTTCTGTATATTTTTTCAGACAACTTGCACCAACAAGATGATTCACAAAGAGCTATTACCTGAGAACTTCTCTGAATGGTGTGCAGTATGTCCTTAAAATATCTGAGGAAACTAAACAAGTGTCTAATCAAGGAGAAAGTCTGAAAGTCCTGATCTTAAGAAATAGGGGGGGGGGAATCCAGCATAGACCTGACACAGGACCTGAGTGATACAACTGTGGTGTTGGGGACCTTGTCACAACTGATGGAGTTATGAACACAGACTTTCCAGCTCTTTAGAACTCTTTTTTTGTCTTACGTACTGTATTTCCTGTTATGTTTACAGGTTTCAATAAATCCCTGCACCATATTTCCAGTTTCCTAGCAAAATATAAAGAAACGAGGGGTGACTTTTACACATTACTGTACTTTGTCAATTGAGGTGCTTTGACGATTGAGTGAAAATTAGAAACAAATTGGGAAGACAGCGCGACTGACAGCAGGATTTGACAGGCTCAGTGTTGAAGCTTACACCTACAGGACTTTTATTTTGTTAGCACATTATCTTGATTGATAGTCAGCTGGAGAGTTACAGAGAAGAAGATGGCTAAATTGAGGGTGAGGGCCCAGCCTGTTTCTTTTCGTCATCTTCAAGACCCCTCAGCTGTTCGTGTTGGAGTGCTGACCTTTGCGTCATTTGAGCCACAAATTCCTCCCACTGCTCTCTGCCTCTCTCTCTATCCTTCTCTCTCACTGAGAATTTGAATATCTCTGGACTGTCCTTACATTTGAAGGTCACTGAAGACATTGTGGTTTACTTGCCAAACTTCACATTCTTTATGCAAAAAGAACCAAGTGACAAAAAGGATGCAGCATTTATGTCCATCACAGCTGAGTAAATGGATTTAAAATAGTTCAGGCCAGGCTGAAGGTCGCATTTCTTCCTTCTATGCTTGGAGAACCACAGTCATTTAATGTGGCTGAGAGAAGAAAGAGCTTACCTCTGTCTGCTCTGTGACTATATCATGGGCTCAGTTTTTGAAGAAGGGGAGTTGGTAGTCTTCCTGGGCTTCGTAAAAACTGTGCACACCATAATCTGGAGATAAACAGTCTCAAAAATAATTGAAAGGAATGTGTAGTGCTGGAAAAGCAAAAACACAAACATACATTAGTTTAATACAAGACTGAATCAGGATGTAACAGGTGCAAATGATGGTTACAAAGTTAAACATTTGCACACTGTTACTGTGCCTCAAGTTATTACTTGTATTTTTAACCTTGTATTAGTCTAAATAAATGGACCTGTTCTTATGTAGTGCTTTTCTACCTGAGCACTCAAAAGTACTTTATACAACATGCCTCATTCACCCATTCATACAAACACTTTTTTTCTACACTTAAGTGCTTTCTATCTAACATTCACACACATTCACACTCCAATGAGAACATCAGAGAGCAACTTAGGGTTCAGTTTTGTTGCCCAAGGGTACTTTGTCATGTAGACTGGAGCAGCCAGAAATCAAACCACCAACCTTCCGGTTAGTAGATGACCTGCGTTACAGCCACCTCGATAGAACTGTCTCGTTGAAATATTGTTTGAAGCTGGGGTAGAGGACGTGTCCTTCAAAACAGATCGAATCAGCTCTCTCTAAGTGTTCATATACAGCAATCAGTGACTTGCTCCTACTGTTCCTGACCTTGTAGGTGTGTTGTGAGTGATACTGCTGAGTACTCTGCTGTGGCAACCAACCAGCATGGCACAGCTACCAGCAAGGCTAAAGTTACTGTGAAGAGTAAGCCTCTCTCTTTCTCCAAGACATTGTTCACCCACCATGTTCTTCTCGGTAAACATGAATCTAAATTTCTTTTCTTCACAGGACCAGCAGGAGCCTGGGAGTCCTGCCAGCTTGGTCTAGGTGAGAGCATAAAGGCAGTTAGTCATGCTGAGGAGTGTGGCCATTGAGGTGTCATGCCCAGACACAACCTCATGGAATCATGAGACTTGAAATAGCAGCGCAATAAGAGGCCCGATAAGAAGTGGAAACTTTTATGGCAAGCCGCTCCTGTCCTGTGACTCTCTGAGAAGAAAAACAAAACATAGATCTGTTTTTAGATGAGCGGCAGGTGATCTAGTTGGACATTCATATACTTGTTCAGGGATTTAAATAATGAGCAATTAGGAAAATACTTACTTCCACAAGATCTTTTTATTTTGATCTGAAACACTAGACATCTTCGTTATCAAAACTAATTAGGCCGGAATACCCTATTTAAGATTCGCTCTTGTTGGTAATCATTTGAACTGCCCGTCTTGATGCCAAGTTTCCATTTTCAGAGGTTATGTTGCTGATTGTCCTTGACTCTTTATGGTCTCTCAACACCAAATTGCTGCTAGTTGCTTCCTGTGTGGCTGCCCCACAAGTAAATCTGTCGTGGTCCTTAAACCTCATTTTGGTTCCTAGTACCACATGTTACATCTGAATTCGAATAATTTTGAACTGATTATCATACAGCTACACTGAATAAAGGCCAGATTTATGTCCATAACTGCATTGTGGTTCTACATCATCAGTCTGATATTGCAAACACATACTCTGCACAGAGTAACAAAATATGATTATCTGATTACTGATGATGCTCCATTTCTTGTCCTCTAGTGCCTCATCTGACTGAGATCCATGCCAGTAAGCTAGAGGTCACTCTGCTCAACCGGTTCCCAGTGTCTTTTGGTGTGGAGGGCAGCTCCATCAGACTGGTGTGTACCATGGTGGTCGTCCCCGATCTCCCTAATGTACCACCCCTCGTCCAGTGGTACAGAGATGGTCAGATGTTCTTTCATTCTTTCGTTCATTCAGCTGTGTATCTCTGCTGTGTTGTGTGCAGTGCTGTTAGTTGACCGTGGAGTTTGGTCTCATCTCATTGTTTCCCCCATCTTGTCTTCTAAAAGATAAACTGCTAAAACCAAGTAAACTGGTAGAGATGTCAGTGGGTGGAGGTGCTGCCTCTCTTATTCTGCCTCACCTGGCCAAGGATGACGAGGGCCTCTACACGCTTCGGATCTTTACAAAGGATGGCACTGCTGAGCATAGCGCCTACTTGTTTGTCTCTGGTAGGACACGACCCTCTGTCTCCACTGTGGCATCACAGTGATTTTACCTGCTGGTAGCTGTATTGCAACAGAAATACTTATACTAAATATAGATAAAAGATTTTTAAAAAGATGGATAAAAAAAAATGGTTCTACTTCTGCTGTACAAGTGCATGAATTGAAGGGCAATTAGCTCAGTGACATTTTCATCCAAATGTTTAATTTGTTCTAAACTTTCAAGTTCTCATAAACTCATGTGCAGCTCCACCAGTTCCTACCAAACCTGATAATGGAAGTGCCTGAGCACAACCAAATGAGGGATCATTTTACAGCTGCTCCACTACCCTACTGTTAATTAATGGAAGTTTCATTCAGAATACCTTCATATCTCAAATTTAGCTAAATAAAATTATTGATTAGTTATCGTTCAAATAAAGTAAGGGTTTTTATTCCTTTTCTATACTCTATACCACTGTACATTAGTATATAGACATCAAACAGGTGTTGCTTTACCTTCTGGTCTTCCTACCCAAGATACTTACACCTGTGTTTCTTCATTCCCTAGATGCTGCTCCCTCTGCACCTGGAGTCCCTGGTGCACCAATGAGCGTAAAGGCCTATGACATCAACTCAGACTATGTCCTGGTTGCTTGGAAACCCCCAAACACCGTCAATGAGCCGCCCATCACCGGATACTTTGTGGATCGGTTAGTTTTCATCTTGAGAAGGCATAAGAATCTCTCTTAAAATAGACCAGAGTTGGCACACTAACATGAATACAGTGGAATTATACTGCACTTAATGCCAAGGAAGTGAGTCCACATTGTCCAAAATGTCTTGGTTTGCTGAAGCATTAAGAATTCCTTTCACTGGAACTAAGGGGCCGAGCCCAACTCCTGCAAAACACCCCCACACCATAATCCCCCCTCCACCAAACTTTACACTTGGCACAATGCAGGCAGACAAGTATCGGTCTCTTGACAACCGCCAAACCCAGACTCTTCCATCAGATTGCCAGACGCAGAAGCGTGATACATCACCTGTACCATGAAGCTCTCTACACACTGTTCTTGAGCTAATCTGAAGGCTAAATGAAGTTTGGAGGTCTGTAGCTATTGACCCTGAAGAAAGTTGGTGACCTCCGCGCACTATGCTCCTCAGCATCTGCTGACCCCACTCTGTGATTTTATATTTAGCAGTGAGAAAATTTCACAACTGGACTTGTTGCACAGGTAGTATCCTATCATGGTACCACACTGAAATTCACTGAGCTCCTGAGAGTGACCCATTCTTTCATAAATATCTGTAGAAGCAGTCTGCATGCCTAGGTGCTTGGTTTATACACCTGTGGCCATGGAAGTGATTGGAACACCTGAATTTAATAATTTGGATGGGTGAGTGAATACTACATGTCAGCTCTGTCTCGCAAAGAAGAAGTCATATGTGAACATGATCCAGAAATGCCACTGTCTTCTCTGAGCCAAAGCTTATTTAAATGATTGAAGCAAGTGAAAAAACGTTCTGTGGTCAGAAGAATGCAGTGCAAACAATGCAAAACACTGGATGCAGTGGTTTAAAGCATGCTCCCACTGGACTCTAGAGCAGTGGAGACATATTCACTGGAGTGATGAATCAGACTTCTCCATCTGGTAATCCAATGGATGAGTCTAGGTTTGGTGGTTCCCAGGAGAACAGTACTTGTCTGACTGCACTGTGCCAAGTGTAATGTTTGGTGGAGGGGGGTTATGGTGTGGCGGTGTTTTGCAGTAACTGGGCTCGGCCCCTTAGTTCCAGTGAAAGGAATTCTTAGTGCTTCAGCATACCAAGACATTTTGGACAATTTCATGCTCCCAACTTTGTGGGAACAGTTTGAGGTGGCCCCTTCCTCTTCCAACATGACTGCACACCTGTGCACAAAGCAGGTCCATAAAGACATGGATGAATGAGTTTGGTGAACACCTTTGGGATGAATTAGAGTGGGGACTGTGAGCCAAGCCTTCTCCTCCAACATCATGTCTGACCTCACAAATACACGTCTGGAAGAACGGTAGGAAAATTCCCATAAACACTCCTAAACCTTGTGGAAGGCCTTCCCAGAAGAGTTGAAGCTGTTATAGCTGCAGAGGGTGGGCCGACATCCTATTAAACCCCGTGGATTAAGAATGGGATGTTACTCGAGTTCATATCGGTGTGAAGGCAGATGAGTGAATACCTTTAGTAATATAGTGTATGTGTTATCTCGGTGATTCAGTGATATGTTTGATATGTTTGTGAGACGGACTACGTTCAAATCAGCTAAAACATCTGCCAGGGTGGAGTTTGTTGTGCCCAGCATCACTTGTTCTATTAGCTGATTTACAATTTGATTGTTTTATTAAGTAAAATTCTCAAATATTCTCTGTTTTTATTGTAGAATTGTCATTATGTAATTGTAACCTAATATCTGTTTAGTTATAAATTGTAGATGGATCAAAATAAGACATCATACCTTAGACTTTCATAACTATTTTTAAAAATTTCCTAGACATCTCAGACTAAATACTGAATTTCAAAAATGATTGGCGTTTTTTATTTTCAAACAAAAATACTTGTGAGCTGCAGCCCTCCTTACCAGTTTGTTAGGAGACTTCATTTCTGAGTGCTCTCTTTTAAAGAGCTGGAATCGCACAGTGGTTAGGTGGAGAGTTCATCTTTTAAATTCCTGATAGTGAAAAGTTAATTCACCATAAATAATCTGTTGCATAGGTGTGAAGCTGGCACCGACACTTGGGTCCAGTGCAATGATGCCCCAGTGAAAATCTGTAAATACCCAGTGCATGGCTTGAAGGTGGGACATTCCTACCACTTCCGGGTCAGAGGCGTGAACAGCAGTGGGATCAGCAGGCCTTCGCGCAAGTCAGACAAAGTGACGGCCCTGGATGCTGCAGAGAGTGAAAGACTGCAAGGTACAGAGGAAGGTAAATACAAAACACGGGACAGCAGGATACCAGCATTTCCTGACCCATCTGTTGTTGTCATTTCCTGCAACAGTGATTAAAGTTGAAGGGAAGTACGACATAGTGATAAAGGATGATGACCTGGAAGGTACAGTGGTTAAAGACTGGTCTGGTTTCAGCATTTCGTTTCCCCCACCGTTAAACCACTTCCTCACAGTCTCACTAAATACTAACACCCGTCACTCTTTCCAAACGTCAGCAGCATCATGAGAACATTTTACATTTTAACGGGAGATTCACATAAAAAAATTCACCTTCAGTCATCGGAGTCTCACTGATGGTTTTTATTCCACTTTATTATATCAGTGAATATTTCCTCCATATAAAGCTAGTTATTGGGCATGATCAGTTCTAATTCATTCTTTCAATAACAAATAAGGAATTATGTCTTATAAGGTGTTGGAATTCTGACTTTTAAGTTTGTCCCTTGTTCAAACAAAACATTTCTATGCTGATCGTAGAACTAATCTGTTATCTGTTCATAATGTGTTCTGTTTAAACAGCACAGGGCCCAGAGCCCCCCCCCACCAGTCTAACTTTTGTGGTGCAGTCTTTGACCTAATTTAAATTTTTCTGTTCACACTTCAACTAAAAAAGTTTTGTTTTTGCATTTTTTTCCAGTTCGCTTAATACACAACTTTAACAAAAACCCAGAACTGAAAAAACTAATTTAAAAAGAAAATATTAAAACTATTAAATCTTTGTATAATATCACAAATGAGGCTGTTGTAGAAGTCCCACATTTCACTATTAACTTTCATTTTGGCTAAAGTTTATGTTCTCGGGCAGGTTCTTTACATCTATAGTTGTAGGGCTGAAGATGTTTATCATTTCTTGTTGTAATTTATTCTTCAGGTAGTTCATATTTCTGGTATTAAAAATCTCACATCTGATACTGGGAGGTTTGTCCACATTCTGGCTTATTTAATTGCTCTACGGTATATGAAAGGCTAAAATACTCTGGGAGCATTCAACCACCAAACCACACTTGAGGATCTGACAGCTCTAGTGTAGCATTTGATTTGTAGTTACTGTTGAATGCTACCAAAATAACACTTTGATTTTTAATAAAATTCCACCAGCTTACCTGATCAGCCTTTTTAGAGTTTAACAAGCTTTGAAAAAGAGGCAGGACTTAATCTCTCAGAGTGAATTAGGCAATGCACTCGTACAACAAGATGTGGTCAGTCACTTGTATTTTTTTATATCGTTCGTGAATAAAAATGTATGAAATTCATTATTTCATCCATACACTGTTGCATCTTTAATCTCCTCTCTGCCTGTGACAGCTAGGTCACAGATAAAGTTTGAAGTGCTGTAAAAATCATTATAAAAATATCACAAAGTGCACAATGTGGGGCTTCTGCAGTGGCTGCTGTTCTGTGTACTTTATGCCTCAACACTGTTCACTCCCAATCTAGGCTACGTAACTATACCAGGTGAACCCACAAATGTGCATGCATCTGAAATTTTCAAGTCATATGTCGTGCTGAGCTGGAAGCCTCCAAGACCTCGTGGCCGCGCTCCGCTGTGGTACGTCATCGAGAAGGTGTGTGCTGCTTCCTCTTTGGCGATCAGTCTCTGTCAGTATAGCCAATTTAACCTCTGTACTGTAGCTGAGGGTTAAACGAGACAGTCACCTTTTAAACTCACATTTCAGTGTCCCCTCAATTTTTATTTAAATTCTTTTAATAGCAATATTTATTTTCATTTATAATTTTCCCCAATTTCCTATCAGCACTACATGCAAGTGAATCTTCATTAAATTTGTGTTGACTGTAACTTTAATAGCCCAAATTACATATTTTTAATATCACATTAAGATATTAAAGGAGTCTATACTGACATATCCCCAGAATTCATTATGACACATTTTGAACTTTTGAGATTATCTTTAGAAGAAGTTCTGTGGGTTTGAGCTGCTACCCAACATTAGTGCGTAAAGATGGATTTACTGCATCCAGTTTAGGAGGTAGCATGTTTTTATGCATATATTACAAGCACACACTCATTAGGGTGAGCTTATAATGTATTGTTTACATTGTTGGGGTTCTATCAGTTTGCAGTCAGGTCTATTCAAAATCTATATATTGTGAATAAAAATCCATACAGTTGTCACCCACAGTGAATCCATATACTAGAAATTCAAATGTATGTATTTGTACCTGTATATAGAGGTAAATTTTACATAAGTTGTAGAATTCTTATTTATTACACATCTGATGTATTAGAATTGTTTTTTAGTATATTTGATGCCAAATGTTCAGTAAAATGTTTATTATATGATGCAATTATGGGAAAAAGTTATCATCAGGTTTGGTTTGTTCCTGAACAACAATGTTAACATTTCAGTTACACTTTAGCTGTAATTAGCAGACTTTCTCTAACATTAAAGTACATCAGAGTGATTATACTGTATTTTTGGCAGGCGCGCACACACACACACACACACACACACACACAACATTCACTTCCTATATCATTCACACACTTTTATATCACCTAATCAAAATAAAAGTAAGCTTTAACTTTATAAAAACAGACATTATGACAGCTGCTCTTTTTGTTTGTGCTACATCCATGAGGTCACAGATGGCTGTACCTTCTCATCCCCCCCCCCTCCTCCCTGACTCTCCCACAGTGCTTAGCAGGCACTGGAGAATGGCAGCAGATCAACACAGCAGTCAAACTGCACTCCCCTCGTTACCCAGTTTTTGATTTGCAAGACGGGCAAAAGTACCAGTTCCGAGTGTATTCGGTCAACATGTATGGCTCCAGTGAGGCCTCCGCGCCCTCTGAGCCCATCCAAAAGGTTGATAAAGACGGTAAGAGCCAGGATCAGTGCAGACTCAAAGTTTTATATATGCAGCAATATGTGCACAATCCACACAAAACTTGGGAAGAAATGCTGAAACTTGGGTACAAGATTGGGAATGTGTCATCAAACTTTGTAATTTCTTAGAATTGTAAATATTAGAATAGAATTTAGATCTTGTCCAAACAGAACAGCCACTTAAACAACTTTTGCATTTGCCTACCTTGAGCAAAATATTTCAGTGCATATATTATGTAAATATATCCACAAACACAAATGCAACAGAAGCCCACGCTGACCTTGTGTTAAAAGTGAGCGACTGTGTTTTGCAGGTATCGAGCTTCCAATTGGTATGTACAGATAAATGAAAATATAAAGCTGTAACTTCACCCCTCCACTGTCTGCATGTGTGTGTCCTCACTGTGAGTGATGATTGGAGCACCTGGAGGTGGCTCAGGAGGCTATTATAATACAGGGTAACAAGAAGCTTATAAAAGAGATCAAATTATTCACGGCTCTTGTGCCTGAATCTAAATCAAATCCCAGTAACACTCGTCTGACATCATGTTCTGCCCAAACATCCATAAAGAATATACAATAACACTGAAAACTGCACAAAAAATAAATACTGCATGTTTTTTGAGTAGCAGTCACCCTGTAACCTGCAGAAAAGGATACTGAAGTCAAACCTTCAGTGTTATTCACAGCTCATGATATCTGCTCAGTGAGAAAGCAAATCAAAGGAACTGATCCGTTTCCTCAAAAATAATTAGCCGTTATAATAACTTGTGAGTTACCGCAGAAATATTTATTTACAGCTGTTGAACTGTGCTATTAATATGTAATAATATTTAAGTATGAAGAATTATCTGCTCAAAGACTGAAGCAGAAAAGTTTCTTTACATGTGACTTGGATATCAAAATATTATCCTTCTGCACATTACTGTCTGACCATTTACTACAGATAATTCAAAATCAATTATCATTTCAAAATTACATTTCAAACAGTATTTATAGTTCAAGTAATTGTAAAACATTTACAAAGAGCATTAAGAAATTTAAATTGATTTTTTGATCTTTTCAAATGAAGCCTTGTGAATTAATTGCATTTTTTTTTCTTTGGCAAACAGGTGTCCCCTCTGCTCCCGGTCAAGTTGTTGCTACTAGGAACACCAAGTCATCCGTGTTTGTGCAGTGGGACCCCCCCAAACATCATAAAAACCTCATGGGATATTACATCGATGGCCGCGTTGTTGGAGCCAAGGAATGGTTCCCCTGCAACCACAAACCCTTCAAACATACCAGGTAAGTGTTACTGTTAATGGAACAGCTTGTGAGTTATCATATGGTGGACGTAGCCAGCATGACATCATCCATTGATTTGTGAAGTCCTGTCTTGAAGCCATCACCATCTTGGCATTTTTTGTCATCCCTAAATCATGCTTACTTTATCATCTGTTTGACTCTAAATGAGATCATAAATTACATGTTGTGAGCTTGTAACTCAGTTGAGAGCATAAATGTATCAGGAAAGTGTTTAATGAGTTCAAAGATAAGTGAGCAGTAGTGTCATTTTCCCATAAACTTTGATACAGTCAGACTTCTTCTGCAACCAGAATTGTGGCCCCCTGCTGGCTATAAGAAAGAATTCAGATTGCCAGAACCAAGAGCTACATAGCACATCTTTTATATAACATCTTATGGAAGTCTTTAGAAAAATGTGACTTTATTTCACAAACAAGGCCACAAAAAATTATTTTACTTAAAAATCAAAGGCATTAAGATAAAAACACACGTATGTACAGGGGTTGGACAATGAAACTGAAACACCTGCCATTTTAGTGTGGGAGGTTTCATGGGTAAATTGGACCAGCCTGGTGGCCAATCTTCATTAATTGCACATTGCACCAGGAAGAGCAGAGTGTGAAGGTTCAATTAGCAGGGTAAAAGCACAGTTTTGCTCAAAATATTGCAATGCACACAACATTAAGGGTGACATACGAGTTCAAAAGAGGACAAATTGTTGGTGCACGTCTTGCTGGCGCATCTGTGACCAAGACAGTAAGTCTTTGTGATGTATCAAGAGCCATGGTATCCAGGGTAATGTCAGCATATCACCAAGAAGGACGAACCACATCCAACAGGATTAACTGTGGACGCAAGAGGAAGCTGTCTGAAAGGGATGTTCGGGTGCTAACCCGGATTGTATCCAAAAAACATAAAACCACGGCTGCCCAAATCACGGCAGAATTAAATGTGCACCTCAACTCTCCTGTTTCCACCAAAACTGTCCATCAGGAGCTCCACAGGGTCAATATACACGGCCGGGCTGCTATAGCCAAACCTTTGATCACTCGTGCCAATGCCAGACGTCGGTTTCAATGGTGCAAGGAGCGCAAATCTTGGGCTGTGGACAATGTGAAACATGTATTGTGCTCTGATGAGTCCACCTTTACTGTTTTCCCCACATCCGGGAGAGTTACGGTGTGGAGAAGCCCCAAAGAAGCGTACTACCCAGACTGTTGCATTCCCAGAGTGAAGCATGGGGGTGGATCAGTGATGGTTTGGGCTGCCATATCATGGCATTCCCTCGGCCCAATACTTGTGCTAGATGGGCGCATCACTGCCAAGGACTACCGAACCATTCTGGAGGACCATGTGCATCCAATGGTTCAAACATTGTATCCTGAAGGCGGTGCCATGTATCAGGATGACAATGCACCAATACACACAGCAAGACTGGTGAAAGATTGGTTTGATGAACATGAAAGTGAAGTTCAACATCTCCCATGGCCTGCACAGTCACCAGATCTGAATATTATTGAGCCACTTTGGGGTGTTTTGGAGGAGCGAGTCAGGAAACGTTTTCCTCCACCAGCATCACGTCGTGGCCGCAAAAGGAGGACCTACACCATACTAATAAATTATTGTGGTCTAAAACCAGGTGTTTCAGTTTCATTGTCCAACCCCTGTATATGAAGTATGTGGAGCATAAAAACTGAATTTTGACTGTGGCCACACTAAAGGCCTCTCACAATGGTGATATAGATACTTGCTGTCTTTCTATTATTCAAATGTCTAACATAGCTTTGATTCTTATTAATACTTGTTTACACTGGCTGCAATTGGGTAATTTGTAGCTGTGCAGTTTTAGCTGTGCACCTGTATCCAGTTTGACAAAGATTTTTTGCTGCTCAGCTGACTGAACCAAACACAGAGTTTAACGATATAAATATATATATATATAAGCGCCTTGAGGCACTGTTTGTTGTGATTTGACGCTATATAAATAAAATTGAATTGAATTGAATTGAAATATAATGTGCCTCCTTCAGAGGAGTGCTACACAAAACAGTAAATTACCTGTTTCATGTAACAAGTACAGTAACTCCACAGCGCTCACTCAGTTATCTGAAACAGTATGAGGGCTCAGAGGCCTCAAAGTGTCTTGGGCTCAATATGAGGCAAAGGCAGCTTCAATTCATGGATAAATAATGATTTTAAAAAACATATATTTTTTCAATCATTATTTATCCATGAATTGAAGCTGCCTTTAGGTTGTTTTGTACTTTGCTCTGCTCTTCTCAGTTCTGAAGACAAAGTCATGATGGCTTTTTTCGGTGTAACATTAACCATCTGAATAAAATTAGTGCTAGAATAACAGTATTTACATAAAAAAATATCCTATGAATTGTTTGGGTGATATCGGTAATTCTTACTTTTATTTCATTTTTTAAACAAAAATGAATGTGTGTGTCTCAGGTTTGTGGTCCATGGCCTGATCCCAGGGGAGAGCTACGTGTTCCGTGTGCAAGCCGTCAACCTCTTCGGCCTCAGTGAGGAGTCTCAGGAGTCCTCTCCCATCGCCGTGGAGCCTGCCCTCGGTACGAGAAACTTCAGGTCTATGAATCCATTTATGTGCTACTTCTGAAAAGCTGGAAAGATCTTTGAAAAAAAAAACTTTTCAGAGAAATGATGATTCATAAGATTAATTAGAGTCTTTGAGCCAACTTGATGCTCAGTGTGATTCATTTCATTATTCTGTCCAGGCAGGGGGGCTGAATATGGTATGTATTCAGTAGCTGTGTTTATTTTCTCCCCCCTTACTTACCCATAGCTTTCTCTTTATCAACCTTCACTTTTCATGATTGTCTGTTTTAATCACACAAAGACATATTTTTAACATGACTCTGCACCGTTAAGTTTTCTAAAACACTTTACACTTCAGAGTTTGACGGATACTCTGCACAAGAGTTTAAAACCTTTTGGTTCATGTGGGTTTGCAGTAGCTGCTCAGTCAAGTGAGACAAAGCGCATGGCAGGCTCACACGCAGCTCATCACGATCATTGTTTCTTACACTGATTAAAATAAATGTTTACAACTCTGGATACGGCCGTGTAAAATCATGTGGTCCACAGTTTAAATATGGATGTGAAACTTTTGTGGTTCAGCAACTCCCAGCGCTCCCTTTGGCATCACCATGCTGAGCTCTGATGGGTCCTCCATAACTGTGGCCTGGAAGAGTCCCAAACACTGCGGTGGCTCTAAGATCAACGCGTACTACATCGATAAGCGGGATGCGGATACTTTAGTCTGGAAAGAGGTCAACCTAAATGCTGTCACGGAAAGAATGTGCACTGTGAGTGTTGAGACACGAGTTGATCAGATGTAGCTAAACTTGATTCCTTTACATTTGCTCTTTGGGGCAGTTATTCATTGATTTTGATGATCTTGCCACCTGTTATTTTAGGTGGAAAATCTGAAGGAGGGAACCTTTTACGAGTTCAGAGTCACAGCCGGTAATGTGGCTGGCGTCAGTCTACCATCAGCTGCAAGTGCTCCAATGAAATGTGAAGCTTGGACCATGGAAGAGCCAGGTACAGGATCGTCCACGTGACCTCCATGATTCTGTACTATTGTCTTTATTTCTTCTGTGCTGCACAGTGAATTTGGCAGCTGCTGTTTTGACAAGGAGGGAAATTAACCAAAATGCCTCTGACCTCCTGTAAATGTGTTAGTAAAATGAGATCCATCATGTGGCTTAAATCCATCTAGATTTAAGCCACAGCATCAGTGATGGCTAAGCAGTTACCCATCTACGTACAGATACTGACTTTCTACAGATATGAATGCTTGAGTGGCTTTATTCTGAAATCTTAACCTGGGAAAGTTAAGCTGTATTTATAGAGCATGGTGTGTTCTCTGTGGTCCTGATGATGTGTTTCTTTAAATTGAAGGCCCAGCCTATGACTTGAGCTTCAGTGAGGTCAGAAGTCACTCTCTGGTCGTCCTGTGGAAGGCTCCCGTTTATACTGGAGCAAGTGCTGTCACTGGATACTTTATGGACATGGCTAAGAAGGGCTCATCAGAGTTTGTCACTCTGAATCAGGAAACTGTGAGCCATCGTTACCTGCAGGTAGCAACCCTGATGCATTATGCATATTCCAACAAATGTCCAAACCTCTTCCTACACACAAGTCACACTCTCCACGTGACATTTTCATTGGTTTTCGCAGGTGACTGGACTGGAGGAAGGTGAAAGCTATGTGTTCAGAGTTCGTGCTGTCAATGCACATGGTGTCGGAAAGCCTTCCCAGCTGTCTGAGCCAGTCGTCGCTAAAGCTCTTCCAGGTGACAAAAACTTAGCACTCTGAACTCATACAGCCAACTCTGCACCAAACCATTTATACTGTCGAAACATTTACACTGGGAAAGTTTCACAGACGTGAGTCTTGAGAAAACCAGCATGATAATTTTATTTTATTTTAAATATTTGGACATCATACAGCACATCTAACACAACCTCGGTGATAATTACAGTTAAGGACCTTATATTTCACCGGAGATATTAAATTGTTTTGTACAAATGAAATATTTTGGGAATTTCTCTCAGATAGTCCAAGCATAGAGGCTGTAGTGCTTTCATGTCATTGCCTCGCCCACCTGTAGGTGGAGAGGTCATGCGTTCAGTCATGTTTGTTAGCAGGATCACTCAGAAGATTATGAACGGATTTAAGTTTCTGGAGTTGTTGCATGGTGCAAGTAACAATTGATTACGTATTGGTGGTGATCCGGATCATCATCTGGATCCAGGAATTTTTAAAAGGATTCTTTGCCATTGTGAGATACGGACAATATTCACATATCCTGAAACGTTTTGAACCAAAATTCATGAAACTTTGTGAAAATATTCCTCATGGGGCCCAAGAACACATGATTTCAAGGTTAAAGGTCAAGGTCACTATCAAAGGCTCAATCCCTATCTCATCATTGCCAAAAATTAAAAATTCACATCTCAGTGAATTTGTCATCTATCACGATGCAGTTTGGTACTCAGGTATAAACAGTTACTGTTTGATCCCTGGCTGCTCTATATTTTTATTAAAATATAAAATCATATTTTAAAGTTTTTAAAAGCCAATAAAATAAATTTCTAGTCTTTGTGATCTAGTAATTTATAATGGAGTGTGATAACGTTGGGTGGTATCTATTACATGTGTTATTATTATTATTAACACAGAAAATTTGGGGTGGGTATGTACTCTACTGCTTGCTTTTCTAGTTTACTTTATTTCTATAGACACATTGTAATGCCTTCTTCCCTAATTTTCAATATTCAATATGTCTTCAAAAAGAAAATCAACACTGCGGATGTTGGAAGGAAATTCATTTTAAGTGAATATCTTTGGTATCTTCTCCCTCCAGTTACTTGTAAATTATTCCCATGCATATAAACCTTGTACGGCCACAACTTGTTAAGGTAACACTTTATAATACGGCCCACGACTAAGGCCGTATCAGTTAAAAGTATGACATTAACTATAGAGTTAAGGCCAAGCAGTGTACTTTATTTCTGTTATTACTCACCAGAGGGTTTTACTTGTCATTTGCAGGCACTAAGGAAATTGTGGCTGGTGTGGACGAAGAGACCGGAGACGTCTTCCTGTCTCTTGAGGCTTGTGAGATCTGCGAAACATCCAAGTTTGTGTGGTCGAAGAACTACAAGCCCATCGGTGACTGTCCCAGAGTGGCCGTCACAGCTAAAGGCAGAACGTAAGCTTGCTCTCATCCTCAGTAAATCAGGGAGGCTTCAGACGGAGCTTTGAGCTTCTTCTTTGGTGACAGCGAATGATTTTCTCTAAAGAATCCTTCAGTAAACACAGCAGTGTGCTCCTCCCTCCCTCGAGGCCTGATCTCATTAACTTTGTCAGCTTGCCTTCAGTGAATTTACATGAAAACATGAAACAGAGCTGGATCTGTTTTTGTTTCCATTCATAATGCAAATGGTTCATTCATGATATGTTTAACAATTAAAAACTTACAGTTCTGCATTTTTAAATGACCTTAAAAAAAAACTTGAAAAAAATCATTAACTTAGAGTAGATGATAACCCTGTCCAATGAGCATTTTGCTTTTTTCACCTTTTCACTTGCTGACTCCAAATCTGCAAACTGTTTTTGCCTAGTTTATGGATAACGTGCTGAAATCATATCAGCTAATGAGTGCACTTTTTACATTCTCATCTCGACTTTCTTCCATCTAATCTGGGTGATGTCAGCGATGAGCTGAGGGGAAAGATTTCATCAAGATATAAAAGTGATGGAAAAACAATATCAGAGAAAATTTAATGCGAGCATGTTGGGCGATTACTGTTGGTTCCTGCAGAGAGATGGCTCTGCATCAAATGCAGTAGTAGGAGCTTCAAATGCTGACCTTGTTTTATTTTTGAGCTAAATTCACAGAAATATGCTTTAATGTGTCTCTTTTAAAAAAGTTGTGGTGAGAAATAGATCAAATTCCAGGCATTGTGTTGATTTATTTGTATTCAAAAATCTCAAGTGATCTCAGTGATGTGTATCTCAATAACCTGGTGTGCAAGCTTAAATCAGATTTCATATCTGAAATTGGTGTTAAAAACTAGATAAAGAGTTGGTCTGAAGTTCCCAGTAGAAAAACAAAACATATTTTTTAGACCACTGTTATGTTAGCTTAGCATTTAGCAGAAACTGACTGACTGAAAGTTTGACTGACCAAAAGCACACCTAAAATTTGTTTTATATCAGATATTTCTTTTCCAGAATTTTTTTTAGATGAAATTATGTAGAAATAATGAAGACTAAAACACAATTATATGTAACATAACAGAGGAAACAAATATGCTCTGCTTCAAACTCTGTTCAGAGCCTATCCCAGCTGACATGGGGCAAGAGGCAGGGTACACCCTGTACAGGTTGCCAGCCTGTCGCAGGGCTAACACAGAGACACAGACAACCATGTACACTCACGTTCACACCTATGGGCAATTTAGAATCACCAATTAACCTAACCCCACTAACTGCATGTCTTTGGACTGTGGGAGGAAACCCACACAGACACAGGAAGGCCCGGGCCAAGGTGGAATCAAACCCAGGATGTCCTGTGAGGCAACGGTGCTAACCACCACGCAACTGTGCTGCCTGAATTTAAATTATTTAAAATCCTAGGGAGAACTACAGTGTCTTGTGAATTTTCACAGTTGAATGGCTTTAACAGCTCTAACTTTTATGGATATTAAATTTTTTTCACAGCTCCAGACTTACTTTCACCAACCCTGATAAGGATGATTTGGGCAGATACTCTGTGGTCGTCACGGACACAGATGGAGTCTCTGCCAGCCACACTCTTACTGAGGATGGTCAGTTAAGTTTGTAAACTGTTGTACATGCAGAACGCAGTTATACATATGACCACAGATTTCATTATTCAGAGCCTTATAGTTCTTCTCACTGGGAGTTATTGGTTTTCTTACAACCTGCAGCCTTGAACACCATGCTGGAGCTCAGCTATGCCATCAGACATCCAAGTGAGTGTTGTGCTCCACCATCACACCCATTTACATTCTGTTTCATAATAATATAATCTTTAAATTTTCTTTGCAGTTGTTCCTCTGAAACACGGTCTGAACTATGAGATCCTGGAGAAAGGTCACGTGCGTTTCTGGCTGCAGGCTGTCAAAATTTCACCTTCGGTGTCCTACAGATTCATTGTTAATGACAAAGAAGTCACCAGTGGGGAGGTAAAGTTAATATAAGTCAATATTCAGAACTGGGTGAATGTGAAATGTAATCATATGGTAGTTGTACCTGTCCTCTTCTGAGTCTTTTCAGTCCTAATAGAAAACTACAATCACACATCTTATTTTTAAGGTTTTAATTGAATTTTTATTAATTAAGTGTCCTCTGCTTTGGTTTTAGTTTATTACTTGCAGGCTTTTGTTTCATCAAGTCTACCTCTGAAGTTTGTGTTTGGGACTTTCACACATATACACGAAGCTTCCAGTATTTCCTGTTCTGCTGTTTCCCAGCTTTGGTTGACATCTTTAATGACCTGGTATAATCTGAGTGTTAGTGTTAATTTTCCGAGAGGCAGGCAGATACTTCTGCCTGTCCATCACGCTTTCAGTATCTCTGTAACGGTGCAACATGGTGACTTCAAACTTTGATGTTTGAGTCAACATAAAATGTCATAACATGATCATATGACTAATTAGAAAGAAAATAATGGTGATCCACACTGTGCTTGAGAAGAATTAAGATCGGTGAGTTGAGAAGCGTAAAACAATGCATGCATACAATGCAGTGTCAAAATGCAAAGGAACCTGTGGAAAGAAAGTAAGCAAAGCTTGTATTATAGGAGTTTCTTATGTGCAGAGCAGATAGTGTGAACACTGTATACAAGTCTTAAGTTTTTACAAGTGGAGGACGAAAAGTAGGTTAAAAGCATATAAATTTAATTGGAAAGTTAAATATTTTCATTCTTATTCTCTCAGGGTCACAAGATCAGTCACGATGTGGCGACTGGAATCATCCAGATGACGGTGGATCATTTCCACCAGAGCCAACGAGGGCACGTACACTGTTCAGATCCACGATGGCAAGGCCAAAACCCAGAGCTCCCTGGTCCTGGTGGGAGATGGTGAGACTTTTTATCCCTGGCATAACGGTCTGTATGACCCATGTAAGGGAACTGATATAAGCTCTGGGGAAATGTGATGTATTTCTATTTCTTTAAATTCAGTATTGTTTGAAATTAGTTTTATGTTAAACTAAAAGCCCGAGCTCCTCTGATCACACCAACAGAAACACAGCATAACAGCGTTTCAACTTTAACTGGATTTCTGTGTCTGCTGCAATATTTTTTTTTCTCATTCAGTGTTCAAGGCTGCTCTGAAGGAGGCTGAGTTTCAGAGGAAAGAGCACATTAGGAAGCAAGGTATCAGCACTTTGATGGCTTAAAAACTTTCTGGCACAAATAATGCTTCATTTTCATGATTAAAAGAATGAATTTAGAGATGTCTGCAGCCCGGCGGAGGTTTGGGTGCCTTTTTTGTTGCTTCCCTTTCATTTGACCATTAATTTTCTCATTTACATAATTCCTCTTTATTGTCCTTTTAGGTCCACATTTCTCTGAGTATCTGTATTTTACTGTCACGGAGGATTGTACCGTTATGCTCATCTGCAAGGTAACAAAACTGCGTAATTCTGTGGGATTTCCTGTAACTACCATCTGTTTATGGCTTAAGATTATCTCTCTCACCTTTTTCACTTCTCATTGCTTTTTATGTAAAAGCAAAATTCTTTCCTCTTTGTTATTGTCAGACAGCCAATGTGAAGAAGGAAACAACTTTATACTGGTACAAAGACGATGAGGAGATTGTACCAGAGACCCCCCCAATGTCATGTCTGGATCCTGCGCTCTTCCCCTCCCACTGGTAACATCTGCACTGTCCACACTAAATAATATAATATAATATAATATAATATAATATAATATAATATAATATAATATAATATAATATAATATAATATAATATAATATAATATAATAAAAATGGCTTGGTGGTTAGCACTGCTGCCTCACAGTTAGAATACCAGCTGGAAGGCCTGGGTTCAATTCCACCTTGGCTCAGGCCCCTCCCTCACTCTCTGTGTGGAGTTTGCAATGTTCTCCCCGTGTCTGCATGGGTTTTTTCCGGGTACTCTGGTTTCCTTCCGCAGTCCAAAGACATGCACTTACTGGGGTTAGGTTAATTGGAAATTCTAAATTGCCCATAGGTGTGAATGAGAGCATTAATGTGAGTGTGGATGTTGTCTGTCTCTCTGTGTTGGCCCTGCAACAGGCTGGCGACCTGTACAGAGTAAACCCTGCCTCTCACCCCATGTCAGGGATAGGCTCCAGCCCCCCCGTGACCTTGAACAGGATAAGCGGAAGTGAATGGATGGATGGATAATATAATATAATATGTAATATAATATAATATTGTGTTTCTTCAGTTCTCCAGAAAAGATCACGGTGTTTACAAAGCCATACTCAGTGATGACAGAGGAAAGGACACATCTGTGTTTGACATTTCAGGCAAAGGTTGGGGTCAGCTGTTAGTGTTTTGTGTTGTTATATTAGACATCTTGCCCAGTATTTATTGTGTCTTTTCTCCGCTTTTATTTGTAGTGTTTGATGACATCATCAACGCCATCGCCCAG
Source organism: Pterophyllum scalare (assembly GCA_024447675.2). Taxonomy (NCBI): domain Eukaryota; kingdom Metazoa; phylum Chordata; class Actinopteri; order Cichliformes; family Cichlidae; genus Pterophyllum; species Pterophyllum scalare. The sequence goes on from JAMQGT020004626.1 coordinate 72,597, forward strand.
ATTGCTGGTAGGTTGGATCAGCAAAGTTATCACAAACTGTCAAAACATATTTGCTTCATGTACCAGGAACTTTGTTTGGCTTGAAGGTCCATCTCCTCTAGATGTAACAAAACTAACTTTTTCCACAATGAGGAAGAAGCAGCAGAAATACTGATGCTGTTTGACAGAACTGGAAACTGGTTCATAAACAAAAAAGTGTACCCTGGACAACTGTTAAAAGCCTAACTTCTCTGAATGCCCAGATTCACTTTGAGTCTGCTTGGTTCAGCGATGTGGCCGCAAAGACAGTTTTGAATCTTTTCTGATTGTCTGTTGCTGTGCGTCTCTTTCTGTCTTTGTCTTTGTGTCAATAGGTGCGTCTGCCTCTGATCTGGTGTTGCAGTGTACTCCAGAGGGAATCAGACTGCAGTGCTACATGAACTACTACACAGAGGAGATGAAAACCGTCTGGAAGCACAAGTACTTTTTAAATCCTTTATGTGAATCCAGTAGATTACAGCACCAGTCAAAAGTTTGGTACCCACTGGTACTGTATTTTAAATTCTTCAAATATTTCATTTTACTTTATTTATTTTAAAGTTTACTTACTCAAATATTTACTTTTACTCTTTATGTGGAACAAAACTTTGCCAATTGTTTGTTGTTCATAACCATTAACAGGCAGCCTGTAAGCTTCCCCAAGGCTGCCACATATACACACTGCTCAAATAAAATTAAAGGAACACTTTGAAAACACCTCAGATCTCAATGGGGAAAAATTATGCTGGATATCTATACAGACATGGACTGGGTAATGTGTTGGCCACATCATTTGATGGAAATGCAGATGATCAACCTCAGTAGTTTGTATGATCCTCACATACTTTTTTTGCGATCAAATTTTTATTTCAGTTCAATAAAGTTTCACAAACAACCAAAAAAGAAAAAAGGGAACATAATGTTCTGAAGCCACTCCTTTGTTATTTTAGCTGTGTGCTGAGGGTCATTGTCTTGTTGGAAGGTGAACCGTCGGCCCAGTCTAGAGGTCCTGAGCACTCTGGAAGAGGTTTTCTTCCAGGATATCTCTGTACTTGGCCGCATTCATCTTTCCTTCAATTGCAACCAGCCGTCCTGTCCCTGCAGCTGAAAAACACCACCATAGCAGGATGCTGCCACCACCATGTTTCACTGTTGGGATTGTATTGGGCAGGTGATGAGCAGTGCCTGGTTTTCTCCACACATACCGCTTAGAATTAACACCAAAAAGTTCAATCTTCTTCTCATCAGACCAGAGAATCTTATTTCTCATAGTCTGGGAGTCCATAATGTGTTTTTTGGCAAACTCTATGCAGGCTTTCATATGTCTTGCACTGAGGAGAGGCTTCCGTTGGGCCACTCTGCCACTACAGCCCCGACTGGTGGAGGGCTGCAGTGATAGTTGACTTTGTGGAACTTTCTCCCATCTCCCTACTGCATCTCTGGAGCTCAGCCACAGTGATCTTTGGGTTCTTCTTCACCTCTCTCACCAAGGCTCTTCTCCCACCATTGTTCAGTTTGGCTGGACAGCCAGGTCTAGGAAGAGCTCTGGTGGTCCCAAACTTCTTCCATTTAAGGATTATGGAGGCCACTGTGCTCTTAGGAACCTTGAGTGCTGCAGAAATTCTTTTGTAACCTTGGCCAGATCTGTGCCTTGCCACAATTCTGTCTCTGAGCTCTTTGGGCAGTTCCTTCCACCTCATGATTCTCATTTGCTCTGACAGCACTGTGAGCTGTGAGCTCTTATATAGACAGGTGTGTGCCTTTCCTAATCAAGTCCAATCAGTTTAATTAAATACAGCTGGACTCCAATGAAGGAGTAGAACCATCTCAAGGAGGATCAGAAGAAATGGACAGCATGGGAGTTAAATATGAGTGTCACAGCAAAGGGTCTGAATACTTATGACCATGTGATATTTCACTTTTTCCTTTTTAATAAATTTTTGATTTTAGTAAATGGCTGCAATGAAACAAAGAGTGAAAAATTTAAAGGGGTCTGAATACTTTCTGTACCCACTGTATGTGCAGTTTATCGTAGGGTAAAATGCTGTTTTGAAGTCATTTGAAGTTTCTGAAACTGTCAGCTGGCTTAAATGTCCCTCCATCTGTGCTTTTTTTAACCTTTAGCTTTATTCCTGGAAAATACTCAACATTAGTCACAATATAAGAATTTCATCATTTACACACCTTTCATAACTTAAACTGGATGTATAGTATTGAATTCTTTTTTTGGAGAATGATCTCATGTTTGAAATTAGTCAGTGTGTAGTTGGTGTAGAGACATAGAAATGTGTGTGTCTGTAACCTGCAGGGAGAGTAAGATCGCCTCCTCTGAGAAGATGAGGATTGGCGGTACAGCTGAGATGGCCTGGATGCAGATCTGCGACCCGTCCGATAAGGAGAAGGGTCATTACGCCATCGAGATCTCAGACGGCACCAAGACCCACACCCGCACATTTGACCTCTCCGGACAAGGTAAAAATTTCCATCTGAGCAATCGTGTTTCTTTCATTAGTTTTCCTTTTTCTGTATGATTGTCTGTTAATGCTTCTAGACATTTAATCCGTATTTTATTTTCTAATCTTGGAGTTACTTTAAAACTCTTTGTGTCACTTGTTTTGCAGCATACACGGATGCCTATGAGGAGTACCTAAGACTTAAGTAAGTGTTTTGATGTTTGCAGACATGCATGTTTTACATTGGGTCCAAATTGTGTTACTCATACTGAACTTCTTCTTCTTTTAGGGCAGCTGCATTTGCTGAGAAGAGTGAGTATCTCACAGTTTTTATTGAGCCTGTTAGAGAGAGTACTCATGTATTTATTCCACAGAGCTGATCTTTTATTAACACTACACTGATAAACGATGTTTTTAAAGATGTTTGTGTGTCAGATGAGAGAAAAAATAGAAACTTACAAGTGACCTCAGCAGGAGTCTGAACATTTTCACAGTACAGGTGGAGTCTTAGATCAGCCCATAAATGTATAAAGACAAAGTGCTTTAGTCTTTAGAGTCGTGATTTCAAGTGAATCCAGGAATAAAAAGTGATTTTTTTTTCTGCCTCTTCAGACCGCGGCAGAGTGGTTGGTGGTCTGCCTGATGTGGTCACTATTATGGAACAGAAGGTATGATTTTTTCCAAGCTCAGCAATCAACTTACAAAATTATATTTTTACATATTAATTGATGGTTGGCTTTATTATGCAATTATATCAGTTATGCGTTCAAAGGTCAAAGCTGCCCTGAAAGTGTTCCTACTAAACAAGAACAAACACAAAGTGGAGCTTTGAGCCGTCACTTCTCTCTCCATGAAACAAAGAGTTTAGAAGGTGAAGAAGGTCTCTGATGAAGGGAGCACGAAGATGCTGCTGAAAAAATATCACTTAATGTATTTTCTTTTCTCACCTCGGTGGAATCTGACCATGCGGACAGGTTTGGTTTTTATAAGCTGACATTTTGACATAATCACGTCTGAAATCTGAATAGTCAGCAGGGACCCTTTGTGTATTTTTACACACACTTTTTCCAATTTGACAAAAGCGATTTCCTCTGGAGATTTTCTGAGGCAAGTCTTCATCTGCGGATGGGGTTTGTTCGGACGTCATGATTCAGTTCAAATTGAATCTGCAGTTTCAGGTTAAATTATACATCAGAGTTCATTCTTGACATCAGAAAAAGTTTAAGAAGAAATCCCAGCTTAAGGTCAACATGCTGTTTTTTTTTTCTCCATAAATTACTGTTTGCTCAGACTGGACTTTAATGTGTATATGTCAGTGATTTGACTGCCATGGTTCAAATTCCATTTGTTTCATTGTAAAGATGTAATGATGTGATTTGCAACACAAATTTGGGGTCAGGGTTCATAAAGAACAGATACATATATAAAATCACCTGTCACTGGTCACAATTTTTACTTTAGTTGAACACTTCAGTGATTTCTGCGACAGTCTTTGACTCTCTGAAACACATTCTGTCCTCTCCAGTCTTTGAGCCTGACCTGCACCGTGTGGGGCGAGCCTACTCCTGAGGTCACCTGGTTCAAGAACGAGCAGGAAGTCGCCTCCACTGAGCACACCAGGGTCACGTTTGACGGTGGCAAGTTTGCCAGCCTCGTCATCAACAAAGTCACTCCCGAAGACTCCGGAAAGTACAGCATCAATGTACGGAACAAGTACGGTGGCGAGTTTGTGGAGATCACCGTCAGCGTCTACAGGCACGGAGAGCAGATCCCTGAGCCCAAATTGGGGCAGCCCAAAACAGCCACAGCCACGCCTGTTCCACCAAAGTCCCCAGCTCCCCCTTCCAAGACCCCAACCCCTACCCCTCCTAAAACCCAGACCCCAGCACCATCCATGAAGAGCCCAACCCCCACATCTACCCCAATCTCCAAGTCTCCAACCCCGACCCCAAAGTCTCCTACTCCACCTCGCAGTGTCAAGTCTCCAACTCCACCCAGATTCATGAAGTCTCCAACTCCACCAAGGAAGTAGAAGGTGGTGTTGCCTTAGGGGGATTAATGTTGGCCGCTAGCGACACTGATCTATAAGCATGGGTGTGAAACAATGAGCTCTTACTTTAAGGTTTATTTAGATGTAGATAATGTCAAAGTCCCACTTTGGAAACTGCTGCTTACTCTGGACTACACCTTTCAGTCAGTAGGCTGTTATATGTCTTTAAACAGGTTGCTTCTGACACAAGAAAAAAACCACAAAGAACAATAAAAGGTCTTTGTAGATTCATTTAAAAGTTTTAAAAGCTGCAACCTTCCACTGCGCAGTGTCAGTGGAATGCCTGCAACCAGTTGTGTATGTCAAAAGATACTTATGCTTTATTACAACTTGGGTCTTAGTGCCACAACTAAAAGCAAGTCATATGGGCCACAAGCTGTCAGACAGTGAACTATGTTGCAAACACAGAAGCAAAACTGGACGAAATAAGAGAGAATATTAAATTGGACCCACACTGTCCATCATAAATACACCACCACAGGTATTTATTTATATACTCCATTACTGTGGTTGTGTGTGCAATGAAGGATTATTACCATAATATTTTAGGTTTCACCTCCAATTAAGTGGTTTAACCCGGATCAGATCCGGTACCGTGTTTCCCACATTTAGCACTTAAGTCGATGAGGGTGATATTAAAAAAAACGATACATCTCAGATCTCAAAAACCACAGAAATAAGATCCATGTTGTAATACAGCAGAATTATCCATGAAACTGGATGAGCAGGGAGTCAGAAGGTACAGAGCTGGGGTAATGTTGTCAGCACCTGGGTGAGAATTTACAACCAAACACCAGATTACTACGTTTGTTTGTGCTCCTTTATTACAGCCATTTTTCTGCCAGGTAAATGTTATCATTTGGAGGTGAGCTATCCTGTGAATACAAATATTCACTTCCAGCTCTGATCTCTGTACCAAAGAGGTTCTTCTGTCTGTGACATGTTGTGTTTCCCTCCCCAGTGCTTTGTGATGGCAATAAACTTTACTTCTCAACCTCCTCCTGTTGTCTCTGTGAATAATCACTTCTCTGCCTCACCGTAGAAGAGGTAACACAAATACTGCAGCCACAGTGAATGAAGCCAAAAGTCAAATGTATCCAAATTCATGACAGCTGGAGAGACAAGCCAACCTGCTTCTGAAAGTCAGGTGAGCTGAGATGGGTGGGGTTTGTTACTGTAGCTGTCGGCGGAGCAAACAGAGCAGGTACAACAGGCTATTCATTTGTATGGATTTCATGAATCCACACCTTTTAGTGTTGGCGGTTTCGGTTGGAGAGAGAACAGAAAGTTTAAACTTTTTAAACTCTTTTTAAGCGTCTGGCCTCTGATTAATCAGGAAAACCAGGATTCCTTTTTCCAAATATGAAGTAAGTCTGTTTATTTATTTCTCTCAAAACACGTTGAACTGTTGACAGTTTAAAGTTCATTAACTGAAGACGTGTCCGCATGCTTCATATTGTTTACCAACTTGTAGTGAACCACATGTACTTTCTTGCAGTGCTTTGCTGAGAGCTTACAGGTGTTCACAGCATGGCACTAAACACAAGTGATCTGCACTGAGTTTGTTTAAGAAGAGGCCTAAAGGCATTAAAAATGTAATAGCTTAAAAGTTTTATGTGATTGGCAGGAAAATCTCCTTTGCTATTGTTCCAAACTTCTAGTGTTGTGTAAAATTCATATGTTGACAGTTGCTGCATCTGTTTGTCATGGTCATGTTTAATGATTAAAGATTAGTGGTGGAAAATATTGCTGTAACCAGCTCTGAAATGCAGATAAAAAAATTTAAATTATGCATATAGTATTTGTTTTTGATTTTTGTCCTAATCATCCCTTTAGTTAAAATTAGGTATAACTTGTTAAAATAAGAAGTAGGTTTAACTCAGTGTACCCTGTAACAGCCGTGTGGCATGTCAAACCGAAGGTAAAGAAGAAACCTGCTGCTCATAGAGAATCAGAGGGGATCTGACATCCATGGAGTCCAATCTGTCATGCCTGTCTTCACTCGAAGAGGACATTCCTGTTTACATTCAGCCGCACTATAAAGAATCCTACCGCCTGGCCATTTACGCCCTGCTCTGTGGAGGCAAAGAAGCCTACGAGGAGTTTCTTCGAGCCGAGCAGATCAACCACTTCCTGTCAGAGGAGGAGATTCTCTTCATCGTGGAAAATGCGGAGTTACCGGTTGTGGAGGATGACTCAGAAGGGAGACGGGGCACAGACGAGGTCAGGCCCTCCACCTACTTCCCAACTGAGTCAGATGAGGAGGTGCCAGACTTGGACCTGGGCTGGCCAGAGGTCATGCTGGAGGGCACAGACACCAGTATCAGCCTGCTGTTTAACCCACCCAGACAAAACACGCCAACCATTAAAGAGGTGGTTCGGAAGCAGATTCAGGAGGCAAAGAAGGTGAGGCCTCAACACTGTCATATAAATAAAAGGAATAATCCTGGGGTGATGTCAAAAAGTGACAGCTCATCTGTCGGGTGGATGAATATGCAGGGAAATTAATCAACAAATACAAGGACAATAGTTTATCAACAACACAAACGCACAATGAAAGGTGCAGTTTTACAAAAGAATATACACCTCACACCGCAGGGCTGGGCTGAACATACATTAACACACACACAATCAGCTGACTACACCAGTTCAAATACTACTACGGCAGCTAAGCCTTCTCATCAAAAAATGTACACATCGCAACAAGCCGCTTTAAGGTGTTCATTACTGTGCAGCTTATGATGAGTGATGCAGTGGAAGCTCTACTTCAGCAGAAGTGTTAAAAATGTTAATAAAAAAGTTACTTTAAAGCTGTAGCGACCATGAAGAGGTAGTAGTAATGTCATGTTCACTTGAAGGCAGCCTGGTGGTGTCTTGTTTTTATACTTAAGCTTAAAATATTTAAGGTTTCCATGACCAGGATCATAAGGATGGTAGGATGGTCATGGTATTTTGCAGTTTCCCAATTTTCCACAGGAACTTTCATCAAGAAGGTTTTTCATGCTGTACTTTCTGTGTAGTTATTTGGTTGTAGTAAGTTAATGAGCTGCACTGCTTTAGAGATGCAGCAACAAATCAGTCCTCACCTCTGCTCATGCAAAGCCTGTGGAGCTCACAAGCAGACATGCGTTATTACAAAGCTCCTTGTTTCTGATTTAGCAGTAAGTGAATACAGTGATAACTAAAGAGAAGCTTGTTTTTGTGCGCATGTATGCATTGAGGTTAAAACCTCTCCAACCAGAGGGCACCAAGTAGAGCACACATGTTCTGACACTACACTGCAATAGACACCACCCAGTGTTGTCATACTCCATCACACATTACTAGAAAGAGTAGAAATTTATTTTACTTGCTTTAAAGCACTGTAGAATATGATATGTTTATTTTAAAAGTGAGACCCACGTGAACAGGTGATGACACATATGTAGTCTGGATATATTTTATTCAGTGTGTGAACCCTGATTGTATCCTCTAAAAAAACTAAATGAAAAAAGAAAAACAAACATTTGCTGCAATATGAATTGTATATGTGTGTGTGTGATTTTTGTGTAGGGTTTGCAGTTCACTTTGCATTACTTGGAGTATTTTAATTTATGCAGTAATTGTTTTTACCTGAGTACCAAAGTTCATCCTGATAGATCATCTTGGGCCCTGAAGGAATATTTCCACAAAGTTTCATCAATTCGGGGTCAAAACTTTCTGAGTTATGTTACAGACAGACAGACAGGGGTGAAAACATAACCACATTGAGTCTCATAGTAAGCATCCCCACACTACAAAAGTAACATATGTAGATGCTACAGACTGTGTGGAGTCTTAAAGCAGGACCCAAATGCAGATGAATGGAGGCAGACTGGATTAAACTTGAAGGGAACTATTTCATGACTGCTAAATCCAGAATGTCCAAAAGGGGAAAAAAGAAAACTATGAACTACCAGAGCCGGATTGGTTAGTATTAAACTGATCCCAGAAAAACTAATTTAACAAACTGTAAACCAACAACTGGAAATATTCCTCTGTTTTCCTCTGATCAAGTAGCTACCTTCTTCACTACTGAAATCCTGACTGAGTTTAACAACAAACCCTGCGTCCATCTGCAAGTACCAAACATAGATGGTACACATCAAGGAGAACTTTAAATACTAAAAAAAATAAAACAATATCTAACTAAAATAGTTCTGTTGTATTAACTTGTATTTGTGGCAAAGAATAATATTTACACAATTGTGTATGTATTCTGTAGAGGATTCTTTCAAGTTACGCAGCTCTTTGATGAAAAGTTTATTGGAAAGTCTTCCATACTGTGCATTCTATTCTTTACTTAAAGTCCTAATCATGACTGAGGAAATGGCATTTTCTCAAAATTAAAAGCACGTCCATGTGTCCGATGTGCCTCCAGGTTATTGCAATTGCGATGGACGTCTTCACCGATGTCGACATTTTCAAAGAGCTCATCAGTGCCATGCTGAGGGGGGTCGTGGTCTACATCCTTCTGGACGATTCCCATGTCAAGAGCTTCCTCAACATGTCACACAATGTGGGGGTTAATATCAACGACCTAAAGGTGAGAAACACAGCAGTTTGTAATACCGCATTAAAAGGATGAAGGTATCCAGTGAATATATTTTGGAACCATGCTGGGATATTACGAGGCCATGGACTGCACAAAAACATAAAAATCATCAGAAGAATTCTGAATCATTTTCCATTAGAAAGCCATTTGTGGACTAAAACAGGAGATATTTTGCTGTTATGTGATTATCACAGCACACCTATTCTTGTGTTTTCCATTTTTCCTGAAGTAAAAACTCCACTTCTGGTAAACACTCGTCTGCATTCCCAGTCACATCAAGACAAATGTAATTTCCTGTTGCACAATATTTATCTTGCAAAATATTTTAAAAAAATTTTTATTCCTTTTGAGGCCTAACTCATGATCAGTGATAAGATCCAAAATGCCATAGTGTGTGTGTGTGTGTGTGTGTGTGTGTGTGTGTGTGCTTGATTTAAAGATGCATGTTGTCCTGTCCAGCCCACGCTAGGACTGAGAAAATGCTGCACAGACATGTAGACCTGTATAAAGTCAGGCATAAACTATTAAGCCACTGTTTGCCGCACACAGGCCTAGACAACGCACAACATGCTGACTTGTTTAACAAGATCTGATGTGGTAAATTGCTGATATTATGGAGGGAAAACATCTCCTTAAATTTGAATTCCCTCCGTGTTTCCCATGAAACGTCCTGACCTTTCTCCTGTTGGCAAACGAGCATTTAATGCATTAAATCTGACATTTGCTCCGTATCCTGGTGGAAACGCAGTCATTTACCAACATTTCCCCGCTGTGGCTCACTTGTCATTACCACACGAGACAACTGCAGCCGCCGCAGGACAGATCTCTCAGCGCAGCCAGATTTTCCTGTCTAACAGCATTGGATGATGCTTCAACTGTCTAAACAAAGTGTGAACACAGAGTGAACACAGTGATAACTTTGTGATCTCTTTGCAAGCTGCTTAGCCAGTAGCGACATCAAAATACCAGCCTGAGGAAAACCGACACGCAGGTTTGATCATGTAGAGTGTGGCAAAGGTTATGTGTGTTTTTCTGTGTTTCTGTGAAGCCAATAGTAATGGAACCTGGGAAACTAAGTGAACATATAGGCTATTTGCTCCTGATGAAGGAAATAACCCTGGAGGCAAGCACACATGATTTCAAACTGGTACTTTAGCTATGTTTGAGTTTCATTTTCACTCACTCTTTGGGTGAATTTAGGCTCTAAAACTACTTGGCCAGTGTTTGAAAAAATGTGATATGAAATATGTGGCAGATATGACATTTCACAATACTAAACATATGCAAGAAAGCTCAGTTTTCTGGGTTACCAGGATGATAAGCTCCATCCCATCTACAGACAATGAGACCAGAGCATGTAATAAACATGTAAAAAGCTGTTTGCATAAACTGCCTATGGGGCTGGTTTTTGTGGGAGGATTATAAAGAAGAAAGACAAAGTCACGCCACATTCTGCACATATCACAGCAGCAAGGCTCCATGGAAAAAAGAAAGAAAGCTATGGGTGTCAAGCTGGCCTATTTTAATTTCACATGCAATCAAAACTAAAACACATCCTGTGGTATAGGAAGCATTATGTTTTCAAAACTACAGTAAATGATCTCAACAATCTCCAGGGTTGTATCATAGTCATATATATCAGACATTTCTGATAGCAAACCAGCCAACAGAAGTTGCCAAACTTGTTAACCCAAAACAAACCTAACAACCAATAACACAACAACCGATTTAATTCTGTGATTATTTTAGAAGGAATCATATCCAGCCTCATTTAAATGATTTCAAACCGGCAATATCACATTCCAGTTTCTTGTGTAATGTTTTTCTTTTGAAAGGCATGGTCAAACAATGCACGGTACTGCCAGAGTATTAAACAGTGTTTGTGTGAAGGTGGGAGAATATGTTTTCACAGCACTTCACCTGCTATGTTTTCACCTGCTCATGCCTCCAGTTGCAGTGGTTTTGGTTTAGGTTTTGCAGCCAGCAGTGTCCATGTAGAAGTGAATTTCTGTCTGTGGGTTTCCTGTACAAAGGGATACATAGGTTGTTCTTGTTGTTATGGATCGGGATGTCCAAGAAGTGCACTTGTACAGGATCATAAACCGATGTGAATTTCAAATGTCCATTCTGAGAATGTGTAGAACTCATTGAGATGTTCTTCAGTAGAGGCCCAAATAAAGAAAATGTCATCTATGTACCTGTTGTAGATGTAGGACTCAGTACAGCCTCTTGTTCAAACTGTCTGACATACTAACACCTGAAACCTGTAAGACAAAGTTTTTGTCAAGTGTGAAAGTGTTGGTGGTTGATAATAATTCAGCCAACTCTACCAGGCATGGTAGTCAAATTCTGTTGCCTAACAACCAAAAGCACCCCGGTTCAGTCCTGGAAGGAGAAATAAATCCATCTGGAGTTGTGTCAGGAATGTCATTGGGCTTGAAAAATCAAAGATGCAGAGCTGCTGGCTGTGGTGATCTTTAGTGAATAAGCCAAAAGCGCCTTCTTTTATCACTGAATGGTAATACAGTATATAAATGGAGATTGGTTAATACATAGTCTAATAAGATTTATTCGTTGGCCTTAATCCTCTTGTTTATTTCTCCACCAGACCCTTCGTGTTCGGACGGTTCAGGGGCAGCAGTATCAGTGTCAGTCTGCAATGAAGTTTCATGGAGGTTTGGAACAGAAGTTTATACTTGTGGACTGCAACACAGTTTTGTATGGAACATACAGGTCAGTCAGTCGTATTTGTATCCATTCAGATGTTGAAATAGAAGTCTGTCCATACTTGTGCTTGCCAGCTTGCCAGCTCATTTTTCCCATGATTAAACTCTAAAGCAATTTCATGTAACTCATTGCGCTACTCTGTTATTAAAAGAGGGAAAAAAAATAATCAATTGGGAAGAAAAAAACATATATTTAGCTCACTTCCTCCTTCACTTAGGTTGGCTTTATCCTGATTGGCTGCACCTCACAAACAGAATGTTTGAACAGAAGGTGGGTGGGGCTTCTGTGTGCTTGAGATGACCATATTAGGAAAATCCCCTCTCACTGATATACAGAGCAAGGAGCAGGAAAAGTGTCTCAAAGTGTGCATTTTGAGCAGTGTGAGGCCTGAGCTTGTGGTTCACAGAGGTTACTTCTATATACGCTGTCCTCATTATTTAAGTGTGTTTGATGAGAACATTCACTACTGTGATAGTTCATATCAGAGAGAAAAGAAGGAAAGAAGACACATACCCACAGAGCGTGTTCTAAGACAAACTTCACAAATCTGCCAATTCAGCATAACTCGTTTTTCTGTTTGAGATCTGATCAGAGATGAGAAGAACACTTCTTGATAAATGCAAGCTCATCATAGGTTTAAGTTTTGGTCCTACGCCCTACTACTGAGCCTTTAGTTTTTTAGGATGCATTTCATTTCATTTCAATTCAATTCAATTCAATTTTATTTATATAGCACCAAATCACAACGAACAGTCACCTCAAGGCACTTTGTATTGTGGGTAAAGACCCTACAATAACACAGAGAAAACCCAACAGTCAAAACAACCCTCTATGAGCAAGCACTTGGCGATGGTGGGAAGGAAAAACTCCCTTTTAACAGGAAGAAACCTCCAGCAGAACCAGGCTCAGGGAGGGGCAGTCATCTACTGTGACCAGTTGGGGCTGAGGGGAGAGAGACAGGACAAAAGACATGCTGTGGAAGAGAGACAGAGATTAATAATAATGATTAAATACAGAGTGAAGTATAAACAAGTACAGTGGTGTGAAAAAGTGTTTGCCCCCTTCCTCATTTCCTGTTTTTTTGCATGTTTGTCACACTTAAGTGTTTCGGAACATCAAACCAATTTAAACAATAGTCAAGGACAACACAAGTAAACACAAAATGCAATTTGTAAATGAAGGTGTTTATTATTAAAGGTGAAAAAAATCCAAACCATCATGGCCCTGTGTGAAAAAGTGATTGCCCCCTAAACCTAATAACTGGTTGGGCCACCCTTAGCAGCAACAACTGCAACCAAGCGTTTGCGATAACTTGCAATGAGGCTTTTACAGCGTTCTGGAGGAATTTTGGCCCACTCATCTTTGCAGAATTGTCCTAATTCAGTTACATTAGAGGGTTTTCGAGCATGAACGGCCTTTTTAAGGTCATACCACAACATCTCAATAGGATTCAGGTCAGGACTTTGGCTAGGCCACTCCAAAGTCTTCATTTTGTTTTTCTTCAGCCATTCAGTGGTGGACTTGCTGGTGTGTTTAGGATCATTGTCCTGCTGCAGAACCCAAGTTCGTTTCAGCTCGAGTACACGAACAGATGGTCGGACATTCTCCTTCAGGATCTCTTGGTAGACAGCAGAATTCATAGTTCCATTTATCACAGCAAGTCTTCCAGGTCCTGACGCAGCAAAACAGCCCCAGACCATCACACTACCACCACCATATTTTACTGTTGGTATAATGTTCTTTTTCTGAAATGCAGTGTTCCTTTTACACCAGATGTAATGGGACACACACCTTCCAAAGAGTTCCACTTTTGTCTCATTGGTCCACAGAATGTTTTCCCAAAAGTCTTGGGGATCATCAAGATGTGTTTTGGAAAAATTGAGACGAGCTTTAATGTTCTTTTTGCTCAGCAGTGGTTTTCTCCTTGGAACTCTGCCATGCAGGCCATTTTTGCCCAGTCTTTTTCTGATGGTGGAGGCATGAACGCTGACCTTAACTGAGGCAAGTGAGGCCTGCAGTTCTTTGGACGTTGTTGTGGGGTCTTTTGTGACCTCTTGGATGAGTCGTCGCTGCGCTCTTGGGGTAATTTTGGGCGGCCGGCCACTCCTGGGAAGGTTCACCACTGTTCCATGTCTTCGCCATTTGTGGATAATGGCTCTCACTGTGGTTCGCTGGATTCCCAAAGCTTTGGGAATGGCTTTATAACCCTTTCCAGACTGATATATCTCAATTACTTTCTTTCTCAATTGTTCCTGAATTTCTTTGGATCTCGGCATGATGTGTAGCTTTTAAGGATCTTCTGGTGGACCTTACTGTGTCAGGCAGCTCCTATTTAAGTGATGTCTTGATTGAGAACAGGTGTGGCAATAATCAGGCCTGGGTGTGGCTAGAGAAATGGAACTCAGGTGTGAAAAACCACAGTTATAGTATGTTTTAACAAGGGGGGCAATCACTTTTTCACACAGGGCCATGATGGTTTGGATTTTTTTCACCTTTAATAATAAACACCTTCATTTACAAATTGCATTTTGTGTTTACTTGTGTTGTCCTTGACTATTGTTTAAATTGGTTTGATGTTCCGAAACACTTAAGTGTGACAAACATGCAAAAAAACAGGAAATGAGGAAGCGGGCAAACACTTTTTCACACCACTGTAAATAAAGGTGAAAGAGAAGAAACAGTGCATTATGGGACCCCCCTCAGCAGCCTGCTGAGCCTTACTTCCACTGTAATGTTTCATTGCTGGATTGAGCGCAACAAAATTTTGATATTTAAGATCTGCACGAGTTTATTATTAGTAATGTTTAAATCTGTACATCATTATCTTCTATATTGGTTCTCCAATTTCTTTTTCAGCTACACATGGACATTTGAGAAGATCAACATGAGTATGGTCCTGGTTGTCACGGGTCAACTGGTTTCCTCTTATGACGAGGAGTTCAGAAGACTCTATGCTCGCTCCACAGTTCCTCCATTTCTGCTGAATGAGAGGCCATTGGTCCCATACCTCAAAGATACTTTGGCCCTTCAGAGCCTGAACTCCAGCCATCTTTCTCTCAATAAAAGTCACACGAGACCAAGGGTGATGCATAGCATGAGAAGTGCTCAGGACACCAGGTTTAACAATTTTGCCAAAATGACCAGAGGCCTGAGTGTCCAGGACAGGCTGCATCAGTCTGACTATACTGACATGGGGAAACTCGTGAGGGGACACAGTTATGGGGGCGAGCTTCAGAAGTTAAACTCTATGACTCGGCTAAAGATGGGAACTAAGGACTTTGGAGTCCCTGCTGCTCCTAGGAGGAGTGGATCTAAACAGAGGGGAGGTGGGGATTCACTGCTACCAAACCAGCATCACCGCAGGCACCAGACACGCTATGGCGCAGACCAGAACCTAATACCATTCAACTCAGAAACATCACTCCACCGCTGGAAGATTGATGCATATCTCAATGAGAACGAGATGCTTCCAGATGCATCGTCTGATGCAAGCTCCCCTATGACGTCTCCATACAGCAGCTACACAGGCTTAAATGAGTATCAGTCGCAGCTGATTCACAGCAGGTCAAGAGATATTAAGTCCAGAATGGAAGAAACAAGGCAAAAGAGGTTGAGTTTACAGGACTACGTCACTCTCAGGCAAAGTCAAGAGTCTTTGAGGTCCTTGCATCCGAATTCAGAAAGACCCAAATTGAGGTCTTCATTAAGACAGGGTGTCTCAGAATCAACGCCAGCAGCACAAGAAAGCGGCAACAAGGAAAACAGGGCGATCAAGAAGGGAGGTAACAAAAAAGAGCCAGGGCTCACTGATGGACACCGCTCTGCCTCTCACCATGATGTGAAAATGGTTTCAGATCGAAAGATGATGCAGACGTTCGAATGGCACGAGCCTCTATCCAAAACAGCATCAGCTCTTGATTTAGACCTGAAAATGAATGACGCAACACTCAAGCTCTCTCATTTACAGTCCAGCAGTGTTAGCATTCAGCATGCAAGAGTGATGGAGTCTTTGACCGAGGTCCCTGAAGAAAAAGACAGTTCAAACACTCGCTTGGAGCCAGCAATCAAAGACAGGAATGAGATTCACAAAGATGAGGGAGCTGTTCCTAAGAACTCTGAAAAATCTCTAGAAAGAAAAATGCAGGATCAAGCCATAGGAAGGGATGGTAAGGTGACCAACAGCACAGGCTCAGATGCTCCAAGGGAAAGTAAGAAATCCATTTCCAAAGTGGAGACTGTTCTGGAGGTCTCAAATCCATCTGCAGGACTTCAGCAGGCGGTGGAGATTAAGAGCAGTCACACAGAAAAGGAACAAATACAGCCAGAGGATGCAGCACTGCAGAGGCAGAATTCTGTGAGAATGAAAGTACAGTCAGATGAAAAGAAAGCTTCCAAAAAAGAAGAGAAGTCACTCCAAAGAAAGAGCTCATTGAGATCACGTAGTAACTCAGGATCAATCCAACCACTCAAGGCAGACCATTCCCAGGCACCTGCTGCAGCGCACACAACGAAAAGCCCGTCACTGAGCATGCCCAGTTTGCAGAGCTCCCATAGCGGTCCATCGGAGACAGAGAAACATAAATCTCCATTCTCAAGATTGTCTCCTCAGCGTCTGAGCAAAAAGAAGACAGCCCCTGCAGCCGAGCAGGACTGTGGCTCAAAGAGCACTCTGGATGAAAAACTAGAGACTCTCTATCAAAGAAAAAGAGAGAAAGTCTATAGCCGGTATGACGTTTTGCTTAGCAATGAAAATATTCGCCTTGAAAAGTCAGTGAAGAAGGCAAATTCATATTCCTCAGACAAAGAGAGAACCTCTTCCCTGAACAGGTGTGACTCTGGCCATCCAGGGTATCAGACTCAAAGCGGTACTGATAATAAACTGGGACGATTCATTCAGCGAGTCGGAAATCTAATAAACAAAAGCAAATAGTGAAGGCAGAGAAGAAGGCGCTCTGAAATGAAGGCAAAGTTACTGTATAGTACACATGTTGTTTATTCAGTTATTTTTCTTGCACACACAAAGTGCTTGTTTGCACCACAACAGTATGCACCATTTTTTATTTATCACTGATGCCAATAACAAGGTGTGATAAAATCATGTGTCTGCAGTGCCTGTGTTCAAGGCTGAGCTGGATGTTTGGGGGCAGAGGTTAAAGCAAGATCAAAGCAGGGTGAATATGACGGTAGCACTTCAAGAAATCAGCAATGTTTGAGTAAGCTGAATTATAAAAATGGCACTCTATGTCTCATACAGAGTGTATTTGTTCTTTTTGCAAGTTTACTTAAAGGATCCATCTGATGAGAACATTTTTCATCTTAATAAAACATCAAAATGATCAGTGATCATCATATTCCTCTAAAGTTCTGTTGTTGTGCGGTATTGTTGTTAAATAGCTACTTTAAAACAAACACTTTCTGTAAGCCCCAGTGTTGCACTGTGCATTAATTTTCCTAAGCGCACACACTGTAGTTCATTTTAACACAGTAGTGTGTACATAACCTGCCGCCCAAAGAGCACCAAATGTGTATTCATCTGCTGCTGAGAATATTCCTGTTCCAGAAATAGTCCTGAAAATATTCAGAGCTGCTGGAAATTACTGAAACTTGTTTAATTAATGAACACATTTTAAAGACTTTCATGTTAACTACACTACACGGAGAAAAGTATAAGATCATAACTGTTAAATTATGGAGTAAAACAGTGGTGAATTTGGTGTTTTCATGGAACGTGTGGACAAAAGAAAACAAAAAAATATGTCATAAACTTTATTAACTAATGTATCACCTAATGTATCATTTATGAAGTGATGTATATTTGTTACTCATGCAGGATGTTGCACATTTTCTCAGTGTCTTTTGATGAGTTTAGCATTTCTGACCCATCCGTCCTCAGGGAAGATATTGATATTTGAAGGTCATGGCTGTAATGCAGCAACATCCAAATGCTTAACACAGCAGGGCAAAAAGGCAACATAACCATGAAACCAGGATTTACTAATGGAAAGTCTGCAGAAGACCTGAAAGGCTGGTGAGAAAATAAATGAAGAGACAAAAACATTCCTGTGATGCAATTTATGAATCTGATCTGAAATGTTTCCTGTGCATATAACTTAAGAACAGGTAAAAAATAAATAAATAAATTAGCAAAGGTAATCCATCTAAGTTTTCTAAATTTGTTGGGTTTTTTTGTTTTGTTTTGGGGTTTTTTTTAAATAAATTAGTTTTGCTGAAATTTGTGAAAAAGATGTGTCCAGTGAAAAAGAAAAAGGTTCCCCTTACTGAGTTTTTTCTTCAGTGAAACAATTGGGATCAAGTTATGATACGAGCATTTTTAGGCTTGTTTTTGTGATACTGATTTTAGCCACAGCAGTGCATCAGTAGCCCATGTTCCAAATGTGAGAAGCATTCACACTGGGCTTTTACCAGCCTTGAGACAAAGTGTCTGCGGACAGTAAACTGCTTTCTCTGTGAATCGGACCTGCTGCATTATCATTACTGGTACTCACACCAGCTTCTACAGTACAAAGGTTTTTAGGTTAAAAAGAGGCACTCCGATGCTCAGTAATACTGATCGCTGTCTTGGTGTTGTTCTTATAAGACGTGTTAATGTTCCAGGACCATAACTGTAGCTATGTGTAACTATGTGTTGTTGTGATGTCATAGTTTAGCATGTCAGGGTGGAATTATGGCTCATGTACTAAGCTAAATGAGATGGTGAGGTTGTTGTTGATGAACGGATCAAACACGTGACTTCCCTGTGCCTGGTGAAAGTCATGTGTTGAAAGCACATGACTTTTTTAAAATATATATATATAGTTTTAAATGACTTCGCAGTCAGGGGCGAAATAAAATAATAATTCTAACTGACATGCATCCGGGGCCAGGTTGCGGGGGCAGCAACCTAAGCAGAGAAGCCCAGACCTCCCACCCCCCAGCTCGGGGGCCTCCTCCCGGTATGACATGCCTGAAACACCTCAACCAAGAGGTGCCCACAGGACATCCTAGTCAAATGCCTGAACCATCTCAATGTGGAGGAGCAGCGGCTCTACTTTGAGCCCCTCCTGAATGGTTGCGCTCCTCACCCTATCTCTAAGAGAGTGGCCAGCCACCCATCGAAGGAAGCAGAGGGTAAGGGTTCATAGATGTCACAGATGATGAATGGTGACCGTATATTAAAAAGCCTCTTGGGCTGAACTTTCTGGCCCTTGAAGCAAACTTCTACCAGCTGCATGTTTTTTTTTCAAGAGTTACAAAGCTAGAGCTACATTAAAAACAAATGACTGGTCAGTTGCAAAGTTGGTGCTTGGGGCAACATTGCTTATAATGTACAAACAACACCAGAAGAGTGGCATCAGATTGTAATTGCACATAGAACTTACCTAGAAGAAAACATGATATCTTACACTCCTTTTTAAAAACACAGTGCTCAAAACAAACGTTTGCACCAGCCAAAACTTTTTTTCATCTGATTCCAGAGATCAAATAAAGAAAAGTATAATAAAAAAAAGTAAAATAAAGATTCAAATAAAGGGCAACTTAGAAGAATCATCCTAGTAAAACCTGCCTTTATGTCATAGAATAGAACGCCTTTATTGTCATTATACAGAATGCACAATGAGATTGGAGTCATAATCAATTTAGGTCAAAATGTATCTCCAGATTTTATTTTCTCAGCTGTTTCTCAAGGTTTCCATAGATGTGTAAAAGTGATGACATCCAGCGTGACTCCTCGATGACTTTACTGAAAGCACTCTGTGCAGGTTATTGGGTAAACTTCAAAGAAAATTCGTTCATTTTTAAAGCGCTCACAGTGATAACACTAAATAATCCCACCGAATACAAATTCAGTGAAGATAGTAACACCGGCAAAATCCCACTAATCTCAATTTTGCCGGTGTGGCAGAAGAACTTACAGACGTAAAAATGAAACTATCTGCTTGAACAGTTAACATGATGGGTAAGTTAAAAATACAGTACTGCGAAAATGTTTGGGGAGCTTTACATCTTTAGAGTCTTTGTCATCATGCAATACCTTCGAGGCTGTCTCTGACCACTCTCAAATTAAGTCTGTAGCGTGACAGAGAGCCCAAAAATAAATTAAAGTTGTTTCAAGTGTAAGACTTAAGCAGCAGGAGTAGATGAGAGCAGACTCTTGTTAGGGTCATCACTGATGTTGATACCGTCCTCACAGGGTTTAAGTGTCATTGTGCTCTTATTGGCTTGTTTGTAAATAGTCTGAATTGACATTGCACTCTTCTGCTTCAAATAATTATGATAATTATAATTTAAACATATTTATACACAATGTGTAGAGGTGTGTCATTTCCCAAAATCACAAATTCATCTGGAAAATATAAGTAGTCTAATTATAGCCAAGCTAGCGACCCCAAGAGGTTAACATGCTCATTACACACCAGAACACCGTCTCTCAGCTGCTTTGGCTCAACTCCCAAATAATAACTGCACATTAAAAAAAAAGCATCTTTAATTCTTGTTTTAACATTTGCAAATGTTTTAGCTCATTTAGACAAAAACCTAACAAAAATTGTTGCATGTCTTTGTCATCAAAACAAATTATCAGTTCAATAGTTAAACCCTCCAAAATATACATTACCTTCTTGTGTAGATTATCACATGAAGAATAGCAGAAATGTGTCCAGGCCAAACTAAATTTTCAACATGTGTATTGTAAAGCATATTTTCAGAGCTTCAGAACAAACCGTTAACATAGAGAAGCTGCTCACATAAATATTTTATGGTCCATGGAACAGGAAGGGGGAGTGAGGATGTTTGCCAGTGAGTGAGGGAAAACAACAAGAGTGCAAAGGATGGATGTAGCATACATGGTGGTTCTTCCTATGCTACCTAGTAAGAGCACATTAGGTGTGAGGTCAGCGAGGATCTGGGGGCCAAATGGACCAAATGCCCTGCTGTGTTACTGCTGACACCGCAGTATTCGACTGCAGATAATAGGCCTATGTTTGGTTCACATGGTAACATTTTTGGCATCAATAATCTACATGTGTTTGTTCTTTGAAGTGATGTGTCGATTTTCTGGTTTCCATTTACTGTACTTGACTGTACTTTGTGCCCGCTGGAGGAAAAAGACATTTTTCTTGACATTAAAAAACATTGGGCAGAACAAACCTTTTGCTCTGTACACACAACAACAAAATAGCAAAATACTGCTTTGCATTTTGAGAGGTTTAATTCCTTTATTTTGAAATGTCTTTTAAACTATCTACAGTGTCTAATAAAAATTTATCAGCATCGTATAAAATAAAAACTTGTACATTCAAGCAGCTGGTTCCCATGCTTTTAATGTGTGTGGCAGAAGGAAATGTGTTTCATCTCAAATAAATTGAGGCTTTCTATATGAAATACTCAAAGCACTTGTTCCTCTCATCATCCAGTTCCTGGGTCTCAATCTCAAACTTCTTCATGGCAATGAAATACTGAATAAAAGGCTCTCCGAGGGCGTTGCGGATGACATGATCCTCCCCCAATACCTCCAGCGCATCATCAAGCTTTACTGGAATGGCGAACTCCCTCTGTTGACTGGGGGCTTTGTTCAGACCGCTTTCGACATTCAAGTTTCGTCTGATACCATCGAGTCCTGCAGCCACTGTAGCTGCCAGGACAATGTAAGGGTTTGCCATGGCTGAGCCCAGCTTGTTATCAATATGCGTCTCTCTCCCACCGTGACACTTGATGTTGAAGGAGCTGCTGTTGTCGTTACAGCCACAAGTGGCATACAGCATCTGCTTGGGGTCTTTGATGGTTTTGGCAATGTGACTCCTGCAGCCCAGGCCAGGTGACATGAGGCAGCTCAGCGCAGCAGAGTGGGTGAGGAGGCCTGCCAGCCATTTTCTACCAATCTCAGAGAGCTCACCTGCCCTCTCTCCACTGTGGAAGACACTGCGTCGCCCATTAGCATCCCACAGGCTATGTGAGAGCACTCCCGCATTGTATAGACCATCGTCAGTGAAAAAGCTGGCAATGTAACTGTGTTTGCGAGCCATTTCTTTGATGCCAGTGCGGAAGGTGAAGGCGCTATCAGCGGCAGCAATCCCAAACTCTGGCCTCAGGTTGATCTCCATCTGGCCAGGGCCACTTGCAGAAGCCATGCTGTCTATGTCAGCCCCCATGCAGTACATGCTATCCACCAGCTGCTGGAAGAAAGGCAGGTCATGGTTGCTGAGCAGGGTGGTGGCAGGAAACAGGAGCGTCTTTGGTCCGATCCGGTCTGGCGCTCCTAGTACGCAGCATTCATAGGTGAAGGATGAGTGCAGGGAGAAACCCAAGCTTTGGAGCTGGCCGAGAAGCTGCTTGGCAATGAGGCGCGGCGAAGTGCGAAGGGGGTTTCCTGTGACAGTGCATGGGTCGCAGATGACCCGTGCTGTTTGCTCAGCCCAGGGTAGGGCCCTGAAGGTCGAAAGGTCAGGGATCAAAAGGACATCACTACTGAAGTTGGCAGTGTTGGCGTGGTCCACTTCATTGCTCTTTGGGCTCAGGGTTAGCTCCAAATAGCTTCTTGGCATAGGAACCCCATACAGTGCTTTCTCCTGTCAATGCAACAAATAGATTAAAAACACTACTCACCTTTTGTTAGAAGGTTTTATGAAAAGACTAAAGGCCATTTCTGTGGCCATGGGTAACTGGCTTAGTTTTGCATAAAGACATGTAACCTAGCGCCAAACAAAAGATCTAAAATACATCTATCAGTTATTCTGAAACCACTCTGAAAGTCATAGATAGATAGATAGATAGATAGATAGATAGATAGATAGATAGATAGATAGATAGATAGATAGATAGATAGATAGATAGATAGATAGATAGATATGCATACGATCTTCATTACATGGAAGAAGCGGACAGGCACTGTCTTGGACCTTGACACCCCGTGGAGGTCAGTGGCCTCAAAGCGGACGAAGTTGATGTTCTCGCGTGCTATTTGTTGTTTAATTTGCTCCATGGCTGCAATGAACCTCTGGTTCCCAGAGATCTCGATAGTGTCTTTTTCGTTATCTGTGGAAAACAATTTGAAATATCACAAGAACATTTGACAAGCTTTCATTTGAATACAAAGCATCATGTTTAAAAAAAAAAAAAAAGGACAAATTAAAAGCTTGATTTTTAAGTCAGAGATTTGACAATCTCGAAGCTCAAGTAAAACCATCAAGCCAAAATGATCTGGGTTTGAGGCAGTTTCAAAACAGTGATATAGTTTGTCCACTGACGCCACTAACAAGTGTAAAATTTCTCACTGTTAGTCACGGAATGTAATACAGTGAGCGGAGAAAATCAAATCTCACTGAAAAAAGCCTCAAATTGGGTACTGTTGTTCCAAATTGTTGACCCAGCAATTTCTATTTTCCCTGAGCTGGAAGGTATAGTTCTAGTACTAAATGTATACTTTTTCAACATATTTCTTTCTTTCTATCAAGAAAACCTTGACTAAATCTAATAAAACTTCACCAACCTGAATGAGAACCTCCAGTCTCTCCCCAGGAGCCGCCGCTCGCATCTGTGTGGGTCCTGACTCCAGGCTGCCTATTTGTGTTTGCACTAGACCTGAACGAGCTGGATGAATCCATGGTGGAAGGCAGCTGAATAGATGTGCTATCTCTGGACCTGGGCCCCCTTCTGGAAGCATCAGAGTGAGGTTTGAAGGTGCTGAACGCCCTGTGAGAGTTTCCATCATCCTGCCGTCCGTTGGACCCTCCACCACCAGCGCTGCTTGCATGGAGGTACGTGTAGGGACTCCCTGGTTTCCCCTCATGCCTTTCCCGGATGCTGAGCAGGGGAGTGTCCCTCAGGATGGTCTTCAGCTCCTCCATGGTCTGCCTTGGGACACCCATTTCACCATAGGACACCCTGGTCTGAGATGAATCCTCTCTGGCTCCAGTCGCCCCCAGCAGCAGGTTCATCCACTGAGGGATCATCAGCTTGCTCTGGGGGCTGGTGAGGCAGAGGGCCAATGGAGATAATCGTGGGGGTGTTGGGAGTCATGGGGGTACCGATGGGAGTGTGGATAATGGATGGACCGCCTCCTCTGCTGCTCCAATCAACTGGATGCACATATTTCCCCGTCACCCTGACTCCCTTCTTGCTGCCTAGACTCATCCCGGTGCCGTCTATTTGGTCGTCGCTTCTATTTTTGCCTTCCTGGAAAACAAACAATGCCTCTATCACAAGAATGGTAAGAGACGGTCAAGTACCCATGAAGATGATTACCAAAAAAGTCTAAGCAATTAAATCTGAAAACAACTGAATGAAAAAAGCCTTGAGAATTAAAAAAGCAACACTCCATGGATCAAACAAAGTGAAGTCAAATGTATGAAGGAAAAGCCCTGTATGGATCCTGCTAAAATCAAATCAAAATGCAAACTGTAGATGCCGTTACCTTGAAATCTTCAGAGTCATTCATTTCTTTTTTTGTACTCATGAACTGTGATTTGGAAATTGATAGCCCCCCCCCGTGTGAAGGCAAAGCTTCACTTGCACATTAATTTTTATAGACAATTGGTACAATGATGACGGATTAGAAAATTCTTTCTGCCCCGGAAAACAGCCACGGGAATCCAGCTGGAAACTGGCATCAGCCAGCCGCCGGTGGACACTGAAGCGCTGCTGCTTCGAGCTCATTGGCTGTTGCCGAGAACAATTCAGTGGATCTTTTGTGTCACTGCAGAGTAAACCTGCAGAGCTCAGCAGTTCTATGTGTGCTTCCAGAAAGATATGGGAGCAAAAGTATTTATTCCACAGAGATGAAAACCCACAGTTATAAAAAGCAGACAATAGCTGCTGGTGCTGACAGTCTAAGCACTGAAGAGCTGCTAGAGAGCAGCGTGACACCACGCTTCTATCTGGAGCACCTTTCCTGAAAGGAAACAGCATCAAAATAATACTTTTGTTGATCCACCTTCTAATATGATGTATATTTATATGTGGTGAAATTAATGGTGAAAAAATTATTTATTTTATTTAAAACTTTATGGTAAATGACGCCCACTTCTTAATGAGTGCATCCAGCTATTTTCATGTAGCTGTTTTTATCCTTCCAGGATAGCTTGACTTGTCATTTCAAACAGCAGACGAGTGGGTGGTGAAAACTTCTCAGGTTTTTAGAAATAAATTTTTCTAATCTCATGAATTATTCTAAAAGTTAAAAAAAAAAGCAAAATGACTGAACAAAACTACATTTATTTATTATTCTTGTCTGTTATTTTGTTTCAATAATACTATAAAAATTACATTTTAAAACTTAAGGAATGTCTAAGTACATTATGTGTGATATGCTATCATTTTAATACCAACATATTGATGAACTGGTGATTTCATAATACTTTGATGAACATCGGACTACAATGAAATCATCATAGTCACGCTGTATTTGGCTCCTCTTGGTCAGTTAGCCATGGATCACTGTCAAACATCACAATGTAGAGATTAGAAGTGGAAAATTACAATCAAATCATGGTGCATGAACACACACACACACACACACACACACACACACACACTTTACTATACCAATGGGCCAGTTTCTGTAAAAAGTATGAAAAGTTGTAGAAGTAGACTGAAAAATTCATGATAGAAAATGTTGTGATATTTTATAATTAAAATATCGCAACATTTTCGATCTTCTACAGCAGGACATATACATACAGCTGGAGTCATGAATAACCCCCCTCGATCACTTGAAGGCTGGACAGATTCAGTTTTTTCCAAGTAATTTCTCAACAGTTTAAAAAAACAAAACTGTGTAATCTGGTACTAATTAAAGGGAAAATATGCATTTTCTTTCCTGGTGTACCCATGTAAATATTATTTGCTTGTTATTAATATTTTGATCCTTCATGTACATTATGTGGCACATTTAGCCAACTTGTTATACTGACTCCTTGCTACGAGCTTCCAGCTTATTCTAGTAATTAATGCAATTCACATCTTGAATGTGTGCTAGTTGATCAGTCTTGGTCTAAGTATAACTGATTTATAGTTTTCTTTGAATTTACTTGCTGAAAAATAAGTCAAAACTAAAGTTACCTAAAATATGCTATACGGTAACTCAATAATAAATTATGTATTAACCATTAATAAAGCCACTGAAATTTTCTAAACCACCTTATAAGTTTGTTCAGTGTATGTTTAGTAGAGATTTTTGTACTGCTACTTTTTATAGTGATCCATTCAATCTAATGCATCCCTTACTCGACTCTAATGACTCAGGATTAGATGCTGATGACTTAGGAATTACTCATCAAATAGCCTGTGAAAGTAAATTGGGACTCAGTGGCTCTAGAGATCAGCTTCACATCCTCTCAGCATCAAGTTTAATGTGCTGGTTAATGATGCAGCTCTTGTTCCTAAATAGAGGATTTATAAAAGATTAAGACATAACTACTTTGATCAAAGCTTTTATACAGATGCACCCAAATCAAGAGTGAAGAAAAAAAATAAGAAAATCATGTGGTTTACTTCTAGGCAGATAGATTTAAGTTTACCTGCAGAGGTTCCAAGACACCACCTGAGTGTATTCAAAGTAGATTTGATCGGTATGAAGATATGGTACATTGGCTCTTGAAAAGTGCATCCCATGAAATGTGACCTCAGTCCATCCATCCATTTTCTGACACTTATCTGGGTCCAGGTCACGAAGGGAGCAGTCTAAGCAGAGATGCCCAGACCTCCATCTCCCCGGCCACCACCTCAAGTTCTACTAGTGGGATATCAAAGTGTTCCCAGGCCAGTCAAGAGACATAATCCCTCCAGCATGTCCTGGGTCTGGCCTGGGGCCTTCTCGCAGTTGGATGTGACCAAAACAACTCACCTAGGTGGCATCCAGGAGACATCCTAGTCAGATGTCCAAACCACCTCAGCTGCCTCCTTTCAGTTTAGAAGACTAGCAGCTCTACCCTCCCTCCCAAATGACTGAACTCCTCATCCTATCTCTAAGGGAGAGCATAGCCACCCTTCAGAGGAAACTAATTTCTGCCACTTGTATTCATAGTTTTATTGCTTCAGTCAGTATTCAGAGTATGTGATCACAGATAAATGTGGGAATGTAGATCGACCAGTTAATCAAGAGCCTTTCAAGAGTTTTTTTACATTCCGCTCTCACTTTACCACAAAAAAATGGTACAGTATCGACATCACTGCAGACCCTGCACCAATCTGTCTGTTATACTGGTTTCCACTAGTACCTGCTCAGCGTGACTCAACTTGATTTGGCACAATTTGCAGGGTTTTTCATTAGATCCTGGTACCAGGTAATATTTTAGTACCCACTCAGCCGGGGTTCCAAGTGATCCGAGGCAATCCAAAAATGTGATGTCGAAGAACAGCGTGCCACTGATTGACGAGGGAGTGTCGTCACTAGCTGAGTCATGAGAGCGACTCCTTCACCAGAATCAAAGCGCCATTTTTAAAACCCGACAGCAAGAAAATGGCTTCACACACAAACCAACAGCGTGGTCCAACGACAAGGTACAGAAGTTTCTGTGCTTCGTGGCAGACGAGAAATGAGAAAGTGTATCAGGAGGTCTTCAAACTAATGGATGCATCTGAGTCGCAAATAATTAAATCAACTGACTTCTGCCCGTGTTGCTATATCGACTCCACCCACATTGAGGTGGTACACAATAGTAATGGAAACAAAACAAAACTGTGCTGAGTTGAGTCACGCTGAGTAAGTACCAATGGAAACGCGGCATTAGTCTCTTGCTCCATTTTCCCCTCACTCATGAACAAGACCCCATTAAACTTGAACTGTTCTGTTTGGTGCAGCAGCTGCTTCCCAGTCCGGATTGCGCACACCACTCTTTTCCAACTCTATGGCCTTGAACTTGAAGGTGCTAATTCTCATCCCAACTTATTGGCAGCAATGTGAACCAAACACTCACTATAGTGGTACAGAGACTGAATAGCATGGAATAACAGGCCAAGTATCCCATACTCCCAAAGGACTCCTCCACACGACACCTCGAGGGATGCAGTCAAATGTCTTCTCCAAATCTACAAAACACATGTAAACTGGTCGGGCAAACTCCCATGCGCCCTCAAATATCCTCAAGAGTATAAAGAGATGCAGTCATTTTCCTCAATCTGATGCTGGACCAAAGGACAGTTGAATTATGTTGAGAATGTGACTTTTTCAACATAATTAGTCTACGTCCTCTTTAAAACAGTGCCAATAAATTAAAGGTGCCAGTAAAGATGACCCACAAACTTCATATTCTGCAGTCATTTCATAATTCAAATAAATTTCAAAAAAGGGGAAAAAAATGGGGGGGGGGTCAAAGTCAGCTAAGCCCTGTTTTGAGTCCCAAGTGAAATGTACGAGGTATTTGAAATGTGCATTACATGCAAGAAAAGCCTCACACTTGCTTTGCATGTCATGTCTTCCCTATACCCTTATCTATAGTTTCAAATATTTACAATAATGTTGACACAGCCTCCAAACTCTATAGTTCTCCAGTTGAGGATCCAACTAGGGATCTTCAGAGGCACCACCCTCCGATCAATAGGGCCCAGTGGTCTGCTAAAATTCCAGTGCTGGACACCACAGGACACCTCTAGAGGTCTTGTCCCCAGTGGATACACCACCAGAAGCCTGGGATTTTGGAGTCCCCAGTGCATAGTATCTTAGTACAGATCCTCTTATCTTAGCAGGTATTACAACTGTATTCTTCTAGACCTCAAATATTCTACCTGGAATTAGGAATCAACTGCAGCCACCCCATAGGCCATGATGCTCCTAATACTAACTGGGACTGGTTTTAACATGACCTTATTCATCTGTTCCAGTTATTCCTTCAGTCCCTGGTTGGTAATTTTCAGTCTTCTTGTGCTCCTTTTTTCTGATGTTACTGTCAGATGAAATTGCTACATCTACGCCCACCCTTGACTACTCCTTGTCAGCCACCATGCCTGGTTGGGTTGTCATCAGCTGCAGTTTCTTTGCACCACAGGATCTTAGCTCTGCTGTTCTCTATCAATTCTTGCTGAGTATCCCACTGAATTTGGGGACTTCTAACCCATACTTGTCCTAGATGTTCCTATACACTATCATGTGGATTTACCTTAATAGACACATCTGTGGTTCAAAGCACAGGAAAAAACGAATTTAATACTCATAAATTAACTAATTTGCTATTTCCCCTTTACATTTTAAGCTTTGAAATGTAAATAAGACAAAGTCATCTTGACATTCAGTCATAAGCACCATGCATGTTTGATTCATGTTAAGATTTCGGAACATTTCCTCTGTCCTCATGTGATATCTGAAGGTGAAGGTGCAATTAGGCCACAGTCACCGACTGACCTTTGCTGCCTGGAGGAAGAGAGATGTCTGGACATAGCACAAAAATTTTCAGGGTGGGGTTTCACGAGACCAGTCAAGCTAAAATTAAAAAAAAAACCGTACCGGAAGTTTCCTCTGTTTATCTTCGAAATAAAAGTCAAAGGTGTGCGAATGAGTATTTGAAGCCATGGGGATTTTTTATTATTAATTTTTGTAATATATTTTTATATATTTTAAGAAATCATTAAAACATAAATTAAAATAAATCCTTAAATTAATCACATGACAAAACCATTAAATCCTGACTAAGAATTACATTGTCAGGTATTTAACAAATTACTTTAGAGCTGGAATCAAGACTAAGATATAAAAATACTCATCATTTTCAACATGTTGCCATTCTGGTAAATTCTCATGACTTTAATTTTACAGGTGGATTTTTTCATTAGAGAGTTACTTAGGCATAAACATACAGTTGTGGTCAGAAGTTTACATACACTCATCATAGACATGAATGTCATGGTAAGTTTGGGCTTTTAATTATGTCTGTTGTTCTTTTTTTCAGGGTGGAATTATTGCACAGCATACATCTTTAATGACTTTAAAAAACAGAATTTTTCTCTAATCTACACAGGGACAAATGTATGAATACACCCCCCACTAATATTTAGTTAAATGTCCTGGCTAAGGAAAATTATTTAAACACAAAAAAGTGCAAAGTACAACAAAGTGAAATAAAGAGCAGTTTAATATAGAAGTGTTCACAGTGATGTGCAAGACTGGCTACTAGTGAAATTCCTCTTATTGCTTTGAATATTAACAAAATGGAGTGATTATATTATTTATATTATATTATATTATATTATAAAACCGGTGTTTTATAGTGAAAGTCTTGACAGGAAATGAGATCGTCTCTCTCGCTCTCTCTTTCTCTCGCTCTTTCCCGGCAGATCAGGAGACTTCGGCTCCGCTCGGAGAAGCAGCACCAGACTGTATGGTGAAGAACCGTTTCATAGTTTTACCTTTTTCTGGGGACCGGCTGTATGATTAAGCTACAATCTTCAATGAGTAAGCATATCCCAGTAAGTAAGCAGTTTTTCGTGGCTGCCATTTTGTTTCTCGCTTTCTTCTCCTACGCTGCTGTTGTAAATCACTACGTTATCGTTAACTGTTACCAGCTGGCCCTCACGTTGCTTCGGTGAAATCACGGCCTGCTCGATGCAAACCCAGTTTAATATCACCATGATTTTGTCACTCAACGTTTCCCTTCTTATTTAACCCTGCTGTAAATTCACTGAACATGGCTTTTTCTCGGTATTTGAGTGTAATCTAAGGTTTGCGTGATGGTCGTCACGATTAGGAAGCGGCTGGCGGATGCGCTGCTCGGGCTGGTCCTGGTTCTTCACTCGAAGTTTCTGCCGTCTAAAATCGACGCATATTTATTTTAAATAAATGAACCCCGTAAACGACTTGTTGGTGGTGGTTTGCGACACGGGCTACCTAGCCGGTGCCTGAGTTAGGCGTCGTTTTTATCACCTCCGAGCGGCGTGCTGTCTTGCCACAGCTCCTGAAATCGTCTATAGGCCTCTAATGTTATATGATGGCGCCCAGTCTATCCCCACACAAAGGACACTTTACAGTCTTGCAATGCAACGCAGTGGCATGCCTGCTATTTTAACCACTTCTTCTGTGCTCCACGCCTCTCTTTTCTTATCAAATCATCGTCCCTTTAATTAGTTAATAGCTTTTAGGTGCTTGTTAATATTTCTAAGCAGATGCTGCTTTTCATCCGGAAAAGCAGCGGATTAACAAAGCATTCCTGACCGGCTTAGATTTCACTGTTTCTAGCATAAGCTGAAGAAAACCTTTCCAGTATGCGGGCTCTCAGGTAACGAACTCCTGCAAGGTGTAAAGGGCCGGAGCATTAGGAAGGAAATTGCAGTGAAGCCATTTGTGAGTCACATTTCTGATGATCACAACAGCGTGTATGTTAAAGCCCCGCTGAAGGCCCCGTGGCGAGCTGAGCCTTCGCACACAGATACGACCTAGATGTCAGAAACGACACATTCTGTTTCATTTGTCTTGTACACGAGGTGTGCTATCACACAGCACTGCAGTGGGACTTTATGTAACATACCGGCAGGTAGAGATTTCTCCTTTTCAGTCAGCTTTGCTGTTAATCATTCTATTATCTGACACCGCTTTTCTGCGTGGGAATCAACCCCCCAGACTCACACGCGGTTTATGTGGCTGATAATATATTTGAGTGTGAATTTTAACTCGGAATGAGTTTAAAAAGGTCCAAAAATGAGAAGCTCGGAAAGGCTGAGATTTTAACTACCGGTTTCAGGGTCGCTAATTTAAAGAAAATTATAC
Source organism: Pterophyllum scalare (assembly GCA_024447675.2). Lineage (NCBI taxonomy): Eukaryota > Metazoa > Chordata > Actinopteri > Cichliformes > Cichlidae > Pterophyllum > Pterophyllum scalare. The sequence goes on from JAMQGT020004626.1 coordinate 104,105, forward strand.
AGTGGGATTCTGTTGCTGCCGTTTGTCCTTTAATCTGTGTTTGTTGCAGGGTTGTGTGGTGGCCAAGTCTGAAAGTAACTCTAAAATTCAAACAAAGAAATGTAGTTGTTTTTTTCATGGATCATGATTTTACTGAAACTCCGCAGCCAACTTTGAATCCAGGACTGTGCTTTGTCCCGGTGCTTCCTCTAGGATTTAATCTCTCGGCCTTTTACTCTGATGGAGTGCTATGTTTGACCTTTAGGGCTTATGGATATGCGTTGGGGATTAGAGCTGTCATGATATCAGATCTTCATTTCACGATTATCATAGTTTAAAAAAAAAAAAATCTGAACAAGGATGGTATCATCACAGTTTCCATACAGAATGTGACTAAATAATCCGTGGCTTGGTTCAGTTGTCTTTTTGACAAATTAATTGAATGCCACTCCTTTTTAGGGCTGTGCCTACGTTTCAGCTGGATCTCCGTATCAGCAGATACCAGCTTTGTTAACTTGGATCCCCAAATGGGATATTTATATATACAAGTGGCTGATATTTCTGTTGTATCACATCACTTTTGCTCTGGCAAAATGTTTAAAAAATAGTGAGATGAATATGAGGGGTGGGGGGCAAAACCTGAAAACTATTTATTTGGTTTTTCTGGCACAAAAAGGGAGATGACAAAAAAACTAAGGGGACTCCGCTATTATACGATCAGTGCATCTCTGATCAGGGCCAGGTGGCGTGCAGTTTCTCACAAAACCTGACAATTTATTAACAATTTAGGAGTCTTAGGCTAGTGTAGTGATTTGCTCAGTCAGTCACATAGAACAGTGTCTTCCCTTTTAAAAATAAAATAAAGGGAAAATGCAAAAATACTGAAAATCCTAACATTTTTTCAAAGTCTATAACAGGGATTCTTTAGTACTTTTGGGTAAATGCTGCCCTTAAAATGTTAGGGAAGGGAAAGGATTTGCAACAGTTTTAGTAATCGGTGCATGTTAAGGTAATTTTTCAAAACGGGGTGTGTCTCTATATATCAAATATCAGTACATTGTTCATTCCAAAATCTGGCATTAGTGTTGTAGTCACACTAAAAGTTTGTTTCCCCTTAATGTTGGCGTACCAGAACTCGACAGAAGCGGTCGTTCTTTAAGCGTTTTCTTCCCTCCTGTCCCCCTCTGTGTCCTGCAGCAGTTCTGTGGTGTTCTGGGTCACACATTTATGGAGTTTCTGAAGGGCAGTGGGGACTACTGCCAGGCTCAGCACGCCGCCTATGCAGACGAGTGAACAGCCAAACTCGCCATCAATCCGACGCACTTGAGCCACAGGAGGGACCCCGGAAATTTGGCAGGACCGGGACTCCTCCCAGAACCAGCGAAAATTTGGCCTGGATGGGGTAACTCCACCTGCTGCACACTGCCCTCGTCGGCTTCCGCCTGGCCAGAATCAAGGTGGAACCAGCCTTGTTTTTTTTCTTCCTTTTCTTTTGTTTTATTCCAAAGGAGAGGGTTTTGAGTTACTTTTCCAATTGTCCGCCCTTTTTTGGCTGCCAACTTCCCGAATTTGCCTGTTGTTGTTTTCGTTTTGGGTTTTTTTGTTTTGTTTAATTTTATTTTTACTTTTTGCCTCGCCAACCTTGAAGAAGACTGGAGGATTTTTTGTTTTTGAGTTCCTCAAAACTTGTTGGACATTTGTTTGACATTCCCTCCGAGTTTAACTGTTTACATTAGTGTTTACTCTGTGGAAGACATTTGAGTTCTGTTACTTTTTTAAAAAACAACATTATCACAATGGCTCGAATGAACAGACCAGCCCCTGTGGAGATTACCTACAAAAACATGAGGTTCCTCATTACCCACAATCCCACCAACGCCACCTTGAACAAGTTCATAGAGGTGAGCCAAAGTGTTTACAGATAATATCACAGTGTGTATATAACTTGAAGCCCACACTGGAGAAGCACATGACCAGTGATTACATGTTGAGAAATATTTTGTAATTGACGACAGTGAGGACAAAAGGTGAAGACCGATAGTTCCTGAAAATGTGTTTCGGCTGAAGGTGCAGTGACCACAGAATAATTTTAGATTAAAGGAATTAAAGCTGTTGAGTGGATTGTAAATTATTGGGGTTATATTGTCCACTCAACAGCGGGCTTTCTTCATGAACTCGTCACTTGCGCCTATCTAGTTTAACTTATCTCAACTTTTGAGGTGTACAGTTGAAGCAAAAACTAATGTGAAGGATAGCACTGACTCACATGACCTAGCATTAAGTGTGTTGGGGTTTTATCTTCACATCTGGAGCCTGCAGGCGGCTACAAGGTGGCAGAACGTGCTGCTGATCCTTGCTAAGCTGTCCATGAACAGCTGTGGCATACGCACATGTTACAGAACGTGCACCCTGCTCATTTGATCACTTTATCTCAAAATCTTTGTTCTGTTTGAAGCAACAAAGCTTATTGATTTTTGTTTTAAAACAAATAATCAGCTGATTGTGTAATGTTTACCACAAAGAGTAAGTATGTGTATATGTGCACACATCATCAGATTCACTTTGATGCCTGTTTTTAGAACTGTGTATATGATATACATAATATAATTATACATATCCAGTGTCCTGGAGGTAGCTTTGCCAGTCATGTTCGTGCGATGTGTGATTACAGGAGCTGAAGAAATATGGAGTCACCACGGTTGTGAGAGTTTGTGAGGCCACCTATGACGCCACCCTGGTGGTGAAAGAGGGAATCCAGGTTCTGGTGAGTCCAAACCTCTGACTTCATCATGACTACTAATGTTTCAAGCTAAAACAAATGTAGTTTTTGCCATAGCTGTGGGGTCCCCCCCCCCAGTGTGCAGGGACAGGTTCTTTTTCAGTTTTTTATTGTGTAACAAAAGAGGGCGAGATGTGTGTACCCATGATGAACAGATTTAGAGATTTTGTGGAGTGAAGACTCAGAAAGCGGGAAGAAAAGCTCCACAGGTGTCCCCGCTGCTGCAACAACATTTTTCTTTCCTTGCAGTGGACTCAGCCCTCACACTTCTTTTGTTTTGGTTTCCAAGAAACTAAGGCCACTGACATCATTTCTCCCCCCCCCTCCCTCCCTCTCTTTTCTCCAGGATTGGCCATTCGATGATGGAGCTCCTCCCTCCAACCAGATCGTGGATGATTGGCTGAACCTGCTGAAGCTGAAGTTCAGGGAGGAGCCCGGCTGCTGCATCGCTGTGCACTGTGTAGCAGGGCTGGGGAGGTAACAGTCACTGACACGTAGATTATAAAGTTTTTATATTTGACTGTGATGTCATATCTGTCAGTGAAATGTGGCTCTTGCTTCTCTTTGTACTCTGATACAGAAGCAGTTTATGTTAAAGCAGCTATTTGATACTGATCCTTATTTTCTCATTATTTCTATAGCACTGTAATTAAACTTAGTTTGGGGGCTTTTCTCTAACAAAGTAGTTTTAATCCATTAAATGACTTCCCCCCCCCTATTTTCTGACCTTTAAATAAATAACCTACCAATCCTGAGCTCCCAGCACTGTGGAAATGATCATAAATAAGCTTTTTTCCTCCACAAGTTTAGGAATAAGCTTGTTGCAGTTGCAGTTTGAAAAACAAACCAAGAAGATCTCAAGCAAAGATGACGCTCAGTACCGCCCTCATTTTGTCCAAAGTGTGTGCTTGCTCTGTTCAGACGACCTGCCTGGTCCTGTCTCTGTACTGTTTGCTTTAATCTGATTTTGAGGAAGCGTCACTCAGAGGAAGTCTTTGTAGAAACTCATCAAAAGCACTCAAATGAGGAGTGTTATGTAAAGGGTTTTTTTTTTGTTGTTTGTTTGTTCTTGGAATAAAATCTTATTTTGTATAAGTTTGTATTAACAGGCATTCTTGGCACCTTTTTTGTCTTTGGCAGAGCTCCTGTCCTGGTGGCGCTTGCTTTGATTGAATGTGGGATGAAGTATGAAGATGCTGTCCAGTTCATTCGACAGTAAGTAAAAACCATTTGGCAGGAAATAATTAAAGGAGCTTCCTGATATTTGAGTTTAAAGAGCCATTAAAATTACCTCAGTTAACTACATTTGGCTGTTATGTGCAGCCAAATTAAAGCAATAACTTTGAGAGTCCTGTATTTTGTTTGTTTTGCTGTAACATGATACTTTAGTGATACATAAAGCAGGGAGGGCTGAGTCATATCTGTAAATAGCAGAGGTATCAGAGTGAGTGATTCAGTAGGAGGAACGCTTTAAAGTGTGTGTCATCGCTTTAAATGTTTATAGAGCACTTTGAAACAGTGCAGAACAAATCAATACAACGAGGAAAGTCACAGCCAGTTTGGATTGAAAATGTTTACAGATTATGGTGGGAGCAGAACACTACAGATGAAACCCACTAATTTTTTTTTAAACTATTAAATCATAATTGATTTTCATTTGTCCACATATTCCTGATATAAAGGAAATGAAAGGATATTTATTACAGTACAGTTTATACTCTAGTAGAATCAAACTCCTATTGAGGGGAAAAAATATGTGGTTTAATCTATCCTTCTATACACACTTTTACCATGTCACTGCATATATTCATTATCACTGTAATTATGCTGTAGAAAGTGCACACTGAGTTAGTGGACTTTCACTAAGCTTACCCTTTGGCTTCATACATAAACATTGTGGGCTTGGCTCAACTGTTGCTCTGAGAAAATTGCTACTTCTGTAAATTTACTCCTACTGGGGGACCCATTTTGCTCATTTGCAACCCAGTATTTATATTCTTGGGACTCTATTGGAGTCACTGTGTGTGATTCAGAGTGCGGAGCCTATACTGGTCCTAAATACAGCCCCTCAGTTTGTGTTCTATCTGAAATGAGCTGTTTTAGTCCCCTCCCCCCTTCCTTTAAGCTATCATGTGATTGGTTGCCCCTCGCAGACAGAAATGTAAACAGCAGGTTATCTACACAATGACTTCATTTGAAACCTTGTCCATGCTTTATACATTACATCATGGGAGCATACATTATGGATTTGACAATAATGGATCTGCAGAAATGAGCTGACTTCATGTCTTTGTTTTCTCCCAGGAAGCGTCGAGGAGCGTTCAACAGCAAGCAGCTGATCTACCTGGAGAAATATCGTCCAAAGATGCGCCTGCGTTTCAAAGATTCCAACGGCCATCGCAATAACTGCTGCATCCAGTAGAGCCAAACGTTCAGCCACGCCAACCCCACCCGACCCTCCAACACAGAACAGTTCAATTCAACCTTGCTAGCTTATTACCTGGAAGGCTTCTGTTTTGTTGTTCTGTTTTCTCTTCATTGTGTTGAAGTATTTTAATTTGGAAAACCATGCTTGGTAAATGACCCTCCCACCCCCCCTTCCCTCTCTAGTTTCTAAATTAAATGTAGAAAAAAAAAGAAAAACAAGAGTTGTGTGAACCGAGTTTTTTCTTCATGTGCCCGGAAAAAAAAATAAGAAGAGTCGTGTATCATTGTAAGATGTTGGATTAACTGTTTTCTGCAAATGCATCCCAAAGATTTTGATTGGCCCGTGCGTTGCCTGAAAATGTGTTTTAAGGAGAAAAAAAAAATAGGAAAGATGTTTTACTTAATGTGAACAATTATGTGTACCTTGTTCAATTTTAGAATTCAGTTTCAAGACTGACTAGAAAGAGGTATGCCTTTCTTCAAATCAGATGGATCATCCATTAATGCCTTACAATCGAAATGGAACAAAGGCAATCGAGCGGGAGTCGACTCCTGTTGGCATTTGGAAAAGGTGTTTCATTTTTCTACTTGGAACAAAAAAAAACTAAACTGTTGCCTTTGTCTTGTGCAGGAAGTCTTACACACATACTTATTCCCTTTCAGTAACTATTTTTAATATAAATGCTTAATTGTTGCAATATTTGTCAATTAAAAGTCTAGGAACTTTTTAGTCTTTATCAAACCTTCTGTTTACTAATTAACTGCCATGTTAAAAATGTGATCTTTTTTTCCAGTTATTTTTCTTTTTTTTCTCTTTATTTTATTTTTTATTTTATTTTAATTTTTTTTGGGTGTGTGCTCTTCAAACTGGACTTCCAACATCTGCAATATTTTGTATGCCTTTTTATTTGATGTCCATAACTTAGAGACTTGGATACTTGATGATTTTATGTATTTGAAAATGTGTACTATTATTATTAGGTTGGCTATTTATACTATCAATGGATGTGTGATTTAGTACAGTGAGCAACAAAGTTGTACCTGTTCACCAACTTGTGAGAGTACATTAAATGATACACTGAAAAACGACAAAGAAAATTGTGGGTTTTTGCCCCTCCCTCTGGTTGTAAAGGGCAGGCGAAGCAGGGTAGATGTAGGCATAAAAGGATGTTTGAAGATATCAGACATCAAATTCCTTCTTACAAAAGGAATATTGCAAATGCAGCACTGAAATTCAAATGTCCAGCCCTGGTAAATATCAGAATAAGTGTGCGAGGATTTATTAATGTATAAGATCTTGAATGAAAATGGCTTCAGTAATGGTTATTTTTAATGGGTCATTCTTTCCATAGAAACACCCTCATATGACTGTGATTGACCCCTTTTATATACGGGTGCTGGTCATAAAATTAGAATGTCATGAAAAAGTTGATTTATTTCAGTAATTCCATTCAAAAAGTGAAACTTCTATATTAAATTCATTCATTACACACAGACTGATATATTTCAAATGTTTATTTCTTTTAATTTTGATGATTATAACTGACAACTAATGAAAACCCCAAATTCAGTATCTCAGAAAATTAGAATATTGTGAAAAGGTTCAATATTGAGGACACCTGGTGCCACACTCTAATCAGCTAATTAACTAAAAACATCTGCAAAAGCCTTTAAATGGTCTCTCAGTCTAGTTCTGTAGGCTACACAATCATGGGGAAGACTGCTGATGTGACAGTTGCCCAAAAGATGACCATTGACACCTTGCACAAGGAGGGCAAGACACAAAAGGTCATTGCTAAAGAGGCTGGCTGTTCACAGAGCTCTGTGTCCAAGCACATTAATAGAGAGGAGAAGGGAAAGAAAAGATGTGGTAGAAAAAAGTGTACAAGCAATAGGGATAACCACACCCTGGAGAGGATTGTGAAACAAAAGCCATTAAAAAATGTGGGGGAGATTCACAAAGAGTGGACTGCAGCTGGAGTCAGTGCTTCAAGAACCACCACACACAGACGTATGCAGACATGGGTTTCAGCAATACATGGCTT
>JAMQGT020004627.1:0-15047 GCA_024447675.2 Pterophyllum scalare
AAAAAAGTAGAACCAAGAGAATAGGAAGGGGAAAAACAAAAAAAGTGGCTTTTTGAAAAGTACAGGCGACTGTGGACAATATATTTGATTATGACAGAGATGCTGCATCACTTGAACTTCTCAGCATTTGGCTGAAGCTCTTTTAGTTTTGAGGAAGCAGGGCGAGCGCCTCCAACACAGGAACAGAGGTGGAAAGGGAAGCCAGAGAGGTGGAAGACATGAGGCAAAGAGGGATTTCAGGCCTCGGGCATAAAAGAACACGCCGCAGCTACGAGGACACATCAGGCTCTGGGTCGGGTTAAATTTAGCCCTCAGATGAAAGAGGGAAGCAGGCATTTGGGGAGAATTTAAATGCAGCCTTTCACAGCACCTGCTGTCAGACGTCAGGCCATCGGCAGCCGCTTCTCCACACGCTGTTAGCTTTCCTCTGTCACCCAGCAACAGCTGCCGCGGAGACTGAGGCATCTGTAGAGTCATGCTCTACTACAGTGAACAACTTTGATGTACACAGTAGAATATGAGATTCCTTTGTCTATTTTCTCTTAATGTATTCATGTTACAGACGGTGATCAGATTAATTATAATTCTTATCAGACAGCCCACTGTCAATGCAGCGCTCCTGTGCTGTGGAATTCCTGTTAGAGAGACGTAGTTCTTTGTACTCGTCATTCAGTGAAATGTTAAGCCTCAGCATTAGAATAAAGGGAAGCCTCTTTCAATAGAGTGCACTGACAGCAGGTGGGTTATTTATAAACTTTACTGCACACAATTAATACCCACGATGCCCCTGGAACACACCTGCTCGATGTGTTTGTTTGCGCTGCTGCCATTCCGGGACATTCATATGAGCCTTACCGATTTATCAGCAGACAAATGATATCGGTAATATTAGCTATTTGCTGATCTATCAGTATTCGCATTTATAAAGGCCAATAAATGAAAATTCAAAACGCAAATATGAGACGGGAGAAAAACACTTTAACCACGTTATGTCTGTTGATGTTGTATAGCTTGGCCAGCAAGTAATTTCCCACCTCTGCATTATAAATGTAATCTCCAATCTGAAGTATTTTTATTGGTTAAATGCAAATTGGTGAGATACAGAACTGCTTGTCAAGAATCAAGAATGAAGTGTTAAAAACTGCAGTGCCTCTAATGGCCACTTGAGACTGACTCCAAAAGTGAGTAAATCCCCATAAACTCCCATGTCACAATGACCATCTTACAGATACAACATACACAAAAAGGGTACAAAAAGGGCTTTGGTCATTTTTTAAATGATTACCTAGACACATCCACAGTTCACCACATATCAGGTGCTGAGATAAAACATGGTGTAATCCACAGAAGCTGAATTGTAGTGCACTAATTCTTTGACAGCAATATACAGGATATTACTGTATTATGATATAATTAACCCAATCAACCAATCAGCTGTCACTGAACCAGTAAAACACAAATCTTGTGACTTATTCATGCTTTATGCCAACCCAGCCTGACATCATTTCATTTCAGCCTCAACATCCACTTGACCCAGGTCATATCAGCTCAGTCATGTGACCACAAAACCTCATACTACTACAGAATGAAATGTCTCAGTTGGTGCCAGCTCTTCAGACTAAAGAGGAAACACAAACACTAAAGAGTAAGTGAACCCAGCTGGAAAAAGTCTTGCAAACTATCTGCAAAACACAATGTCATGGTACTGAATGTTTACAGTCATTTGAATAGCTGGCGCTCATTTAAATCTAGGCTACTGAGAAGCAGCAGGCTACACAGCTATATTTGAACAACTGATTAGTTTAGAGCCAAATACACCTGCAGCCGATGGAAGGCCTCGTCTTCTGAGACTCCGCTTGCACAGGAATCAGAGAGAAGCAAGAAATCCACTAACCTTCAATCCCCTGACAGACCAGCCTTCTGTAAGTCAAAGAAAGCTAAACGGTCCGCCACTTAAATCTGCAGCTTTCCTCTGCCTTGGTTCCATCTTTATTCTAACCGAAATCAAACGCAGCTCTTTGCGAGTGTCGTCCTCACCGATAAAGATGTACAAACAGTCTGTTTCCACATCAATCCCAAACATCTCACCTTTACTGGCCATTTTGGTTGCCGCTCCAGTGTTTCCCCTCGCACCCTCTGTCCCTCTCTCTGTGTGCACCCCTCGCCCCCCGTGAGCTGTTTTTGGCCACCCACTGCTCGCTCAGCAGTCCAAAGGCCTGACTGCTCAAAATAATCTAATGTGCAGCACCGCCCACCACTCTCAGAGAATATAAGAGCTTCACCCATAAAGACATGATCTGCAACCATTACACTGGATCTTCTGACTTAAGTAAAAATCACTTTGAAGTTAAATGAATTTATTTATTCCTTTAAACTGCGATTAGGTTTTGTAAAACTGTGCTCATATTTCAGTGTACCGAAACAGGAGAACCAGTGCATATTTTCGGTTATGTCACCAGGGCGAATGTTTTGTGTTCCCACTACAGACAAAAAAAAAAAACAGAAGAATGATTGAAATGCTGCCTTTTTCAGCTTTTCTAGCGGTTATAAATTCTGCTGAAAATAACCGTTTAAGATTTAACGTGACAAAACGCTACTTTATTTTAAACGAAGAAGACGATGCTTAAAATCTCAAATGTCTAAAAACAACCCCACAGTACAAGGGCAGGAATGCCTGACTAAAAGTAGCAACATGGGATTTAGAAACTTTTGAGAGAGTGAACCCACTCAATCATTCATCGCCAGTTTTAATATTTTATGGATTTTGATACTAATGTTGACGAAAGTACTGACATTCATTACAATGCTGCTAAAACTAATCATGAAACCAAAAGAAATACCATGTTCCAATAGTTACATATGTGGTATTTATTCAGGGCACCCTAATCTCTGTCATCAGCCTGACCGCACATTTATCAACGCTCTAACAGCCCTCTAAAATAAGACCGAGCTCCACTCTGACTGAGGGTCCACTTAAAGTGTCTACAAGCTGAAAGACATGACGTCATTTCTCTCTCATTACTTCACGGTTTCGACTCACCCCTACACAGCTAACAATCTACCACAAATCTGCATAGAAAGAAACTGCACACACATTTGTATCTCTCTTTCTGTGCGTGTTTCAACCAGCAGTATGCTCCGAGATTAGCATAAAAAGTCAGCCAGAGCCATTTATGGTTTGCACACATTGAGCCAATCATTCTTTAAATCCTGAGAGAGGGTTATTATGGAGACATAATGAACAGCCAGGACTTCCAGGGGGGCAGGGAGGGGGTTAGTTATCTTTGTCTGCCTGCTCCTGAAGGTCCCTGCAGAAAGCGAAATCTGATATTCTCTTTCTTTAAAGTATTGATTGAGCTTAGTGAAAGAATCATGCTAAGCAAGGGAAGAGAAGAAAAGGTAGAGGTCAGGAAAAGACAGCGACTTAATATTCCCCTACCTGCTACGTGTGTGCATACTGTCCAGTCCTCTGTTAGGTTAAGTGCTGAAAACCAGTGATCTCTGACCAGTTGTTCCTGAGTGTTTAGGCCAATGGCAGCCGACGATGAGGACACCAGGTCCCCCGGTCGTACAGATGTGAGCAGCTTGACCGAAATGGTTTCCCTAGTGATGGGAGATAGGGGCTCAGGGGTTGCTGAGGCTGTGGCTGCTGGGAAAGAGAAGATGATGTCATTACCACAATGGCACAATGTTGAATGTGCTTAGCTTGAACTAGGGAAAATAAACAGCAGTATACTAAATTTTTCTTCATAGTGTCCACCATAAACTAAATATCTTCTACACTGGTCTGTTCATAAGTTACAAATGATATAAGATAAATGCTTGCCAGGCTATTGTTTTTAGTTACAAATTGAAAGTGCCAAATTTAGATTAGAGAACTTTCATTATTTTTTTTTAGTCTGCGGAAACAAAAATTATACGTAGGGTTCCACAGGGGTCTGTCCTGGGTCCACTGCTCTTTTACTTATACATGCTTGTTTCTTGCTTTTAATTTAAATAATTAGGAAAACATGTCTCATAATCTGCAAAATTTTACATTTGGAAGGGATCCTTAACAAGATAATTCTTGTCCAACTATGTTTAAATAATGACATCTATACACAGCCTGAACACAGACAACAACACTGCAAAATGTACGGTAAAATAGAATATAAAATTAAGCTACATGACCTTTTTGCACATCATATGGGGATTTTAGGAGACTTCTGAAAAGATCACTCTTGTTTCATTATACTGACAGAATCAATGAGAACCCAGTCATTAAAGGTTATACTTGTAACGCATCTACTGTATTTCTGAAATTACATGTCAGTTGTGCAAAGTGCTCGCTTCATTTTTTGGTTGAAAAACTACTACTAGGTGAACCAAGTCAGTCCTCTTTGTATTGGGGCATCCTGAGCACTGTATATTTTAGAGTATTACACTACACACAATGAAAAAAACCTCTTCACATATTTCTCACTCTGAAGTATCTGTGAGGGACTCTGTTGCAGGGATGACAGGGTGGAAGGGGTAGGTTCCATACTCTCAGTAACACTCTCCTCTCTTTGAACTCCTTCATCGCTCCCTTGAGGTTCTGGGTCCAGGTTTTGGGGAGAGGGCTGAACTGTAATAGTTTCACTTTGTCTGTGTTGCTCCCTCCTTTCTGCAGCACTTCCTGTCCTCATCTCAACACTCTCTTGCTCTCTCCTTTCTGACGTTTCCTCTTCTTCCTCTTGACTGAGAAAGGGTTGAGGATCCCAGTCTACATCAGGGGAGTCCAACAGTGTTTCTAGGGTGTCTGTGCGGATCAGAGGAGTGCGACTTCCCCGAGAACCGCCCCTGCGTCGATCACGGAGGAGTCTAGAGGTGCCCACTGCCTCAGCCTCGGCAATGGCGATGTAAGAGAAAGTCAGCTCGAAGGAGTTCTGACGTGGTGTGCCCCAAATGGATGGGGATGAAGCCAGCCCCTCGTCATCATCTGGATCTCCATCGCCCCCATCGTCATCATCGGACCACTCCCTGGCTGTTTGGAGCTCATACATCTCTGACTCCTCATTTCCACCTGAGTGGAGAGAAAAACAAGACAGACGTGACCTAAATGCACAGGCTGACACACAGCAACAAAACAGACAGAGAGAAAGAAACGGGACACGTACCGGGAAAAGGAGAAATTCACAAAAAATTCAATTAAAGACACTGGGGGTATACTACTGCTAGTGCAAGGAGAGTGATTTTATTTTTATTAAATGGATACGTCAGATGAAAGTACCAAGGCGTGCTATTTGATGTTAGGGAGAAGGAAGAGTGTGGAATCTAAAGATGAATCCTCCTTTGATAAGATCAAAAACATCTCTCCTTCCAAAATGAACAAAAAAAGGTACCTTCAGTCTAACCTGTGGATCTCCACTGCTAGCTTTAGAGAAGTTCCATGACAGGCGCATTTAGCGTTCAGTGTTAAGTGTCTGCTTCTTACCATCAGTGCAGGGAGGAGTTGAGTCTGGAGTGGATGCCACGGAGCCATATTCCTCTGAAAGGAAACAGCCAAACATTTGCATAAATCCACAGGTAAAATATGTCATAGCAATATAAATATGTGTATGCCATGCTGCTCTAAACACATTCTTTCTACCACCTTATCAAAATGCAGCATGCCTGCCAAAGATTCAGTGCAGGTTTCGCTTTCAGTGATTACAAAACACAAAAAAAACACTGCAATATCTTGCTGTGAGTCATTATTTCAAGGGTTATAAGACTGAAGTGTGTTTTATGTGACTGAAGACTACATGGACAACTATAGCCTTCCACATTGAAAAAGACTGGCAGTTAACCTACTCAGCAATTTCAACCTCTACATAAAAATAACAAAACATAAAACTGTGTGCATATCAACCATTTCGTAGCACACAGTCAGGGCGGTTAGTGCATATTGATTCATTTCCTTACAGAGGTAAACTGGCAGCGGTAAAGGCCTTCACTACACTACACAGCCAGCATGACATTAGCTAATAAATAAACCAGGCAGTGAAATGAAGCAGCATATTCTCGTCTGCACGTGTATGCACACATGCAAATAAGCAGCCACTTCAGTTTCAATGCAGAGAGGATGGTGTGATCATTGTGTCAGAAAGCTGAAACAAAAGACAGATATAAAAGCACAACAGAAGCTTTCAGGTTGAAGTAACTTGCATGCCTAACAATCCTGCCTGCAAAGCCCTTCTCAGACAGCCAAATAAACATCTGCGATTCAACGCTAGATAACAACAACTAAACAATCTGCTCCTGCGCTGCATCCGTCCATTCAGCCATGTGTTTATTAAAGGTTTGAGCATGCAGGAGAGGAGGGAGGGAGGAGAGCTAACACATGCGATGTTCATAGCCGTTAGCAGGAAAAGATGCTGAGCTGGAATATGAGAGATGATGGAACAGTGTGATAAACCAACGCAGACCTCCCACACTGAAACGCAAACTGAAGAACCAAAGCAGACTCACGGCAGTGGGAGAATCCTAAAACCTGGCCCATGCTCCATCAAGGCATTGCTGGGCCCATCCAGTCATCCAGTCTGGAAGCTCCCCCCTCCTCCTCCTCTGCTGCCTGCACTCACGTCCTGTGGATTCACTCTCTTTTCCTCCTCCTCTCTCTCTGTGTCTTGGTTGTCTGCTGAGTAGCTTCCTCCCTCTCCTGCCTCTCGCTCTGTCACTCAGCAGCCCCGCCCTGCCCCACTCCACCATCCTCCCCTCGACATCTCCTCTTCCATCGCTATGGCTCCAGCTGTAGTAGTAGCGTACAGTACAGCAAAGGGGGAGAGAGAGGCACGAGTGTCTGTCTGACTGAGGCTGTTGTCATCTCCCATTCACAGCTAATCTATGCCCCTCTCTCTCTCATCATGCAATGCCATCTCAGGATCTGATTGAAGTGGGATATCAGAGAAGGAACACATTAATAATGTAAAACACAGAGATAATACAAAGCATACACAGAGAAGGAATCATTTCAGGTTGATCAGGATGAGCTGAAGCCTCAGTTAGACCCATGACTAATCAGCATGTAAGGTTTATCAGCCTTACTATGTTTTAGTAATACAGATCAGATAAGAGCAGACTGCTTTCAAAATCCTAGTCATAAAAGATGTAGATCTAGTAAATCATATACTATAATTTAAGGGGTACTACTAAAAGCTTTTATTTAGATTGCTTCCCAGGCCTTACTTCCAGAGAACACCAGGAGGCATTGTTGTGCAGCTATAAAAACTGGTGCTGCATTCACTGATTAGAATTCATTTAAAAAGATCAGATCACTACAGATATATAATGCACAGAGTTTTTGTACTGTCTTATATAATTCATATAAAATTCAGCATTCAAACTACAATATAGACCTTTCATTTCAGTTCAGTACACTGTTTTATGGCTAATATATGCAAATCCCAGATCTGTCACGACACTACAGAAGTCACTTTTCTCTTCCACTTACCTAAATGCAAAATGGATTTTTGTGAGAAAAAAAGAAACAAAAATGAATTAAAAGAAAAAAACAAAACAAAATACAAGCCAACAGCAGGTAAACAGTTGCCTGTCAGCTAAAATTGTACCGCAACGAATGTTTTAGCTCCTCCCCCAAAGGAAATTCAGATATATTTTTCATAGTTTACATGAAAAGCTAAAAGTTAATAAAAGAAATAAAAAGTTGGCCTCTGTGTTGAACAAACCGCTGCTTCTTCTATGCCCTAAAAAATATTTTTAATGTAAAAAAAAAAAAAAGTTTTTTTTTTTTACCCAAGTCTAAAGGTTGCCAGGTTTGGGTCTTATAGTATTATATAACAACTAAACTTTATTTCCATGTGTTTAATTAGGAAATGGCTAAGAGATCAAATCACTTTAGAGACAAACTGCATTTACACGATGAATAGTGGCCCAAACATTTGGGAAATGTCAACAACAGATCATGGTTTCTTGACTGATTTCCATGCCTGGGCTAGAAACTGCTTTAAAACTTAAATAATGTAAGGTGATCTACAATGTGTTAAACTGGAGAAACAACACTCCGGTACACATGCAGCTGGTGTGAAACAGTCACTGGTAACATACATTTAATTGAACAGTTACACATTTATTTTGAAAAAAATCATGTTAATACAAAGGTCACCTTTTGCATGATACTGCTCGCTGTTCCCATGCTCAGACAAACACAATTCAGCAGGCACAGAGCCAGCAGAGACCAGCTTCAGTTTATAAAAGGTTTAGTCCTACTTTTAGCTTGATAAGAACAGAGTCACACATATTAGTCCTTAATGCTATTAACCTCAAAAGTCCCAGATAAACCAGGTCAGAAACTGCAAATACACAAACTAATTAGATTAAGTCGCAGAGGTGTCATCTGACACAGAATCAGCAAGTTACCGAAACGTTAGAGAGACAATTTTTTTTTTTTTAAAGCCTGTCATGTCCGGCAGATCTTGCAAACAGAACAGTGATCTGAATGCATTGTTATGCCAAACATATTTACTATTTCAAGATGAGCTTTATAGGTTCTCTATAGGCTCCTTTATTTTATTTGTGTTATTTTTAACATATTGTGTGACACTGAGTTCAATTTAACATCTAAGAATTGTGCCAGACCTGACAGGCTTAGGAAAGGAAAAGAAAAGGGGAGAAAGAAAGAGGAGAAAAGAAAAAAAATAGAGAACAAACAAGAAATAGCACCAGTGAGTAAACCAATTAACTCATCACTTTATAAAACATAAAAGATGCTGTCAAAATTTGCAAAATTAAAATTGTGTGGGCAAAATAAAAAATAAATAAAATAAAATATAAAAAAAGAAGAAGAAAAGAAGCAGAAGCATGGTTACACAAACCAACCATTTTGTGTTGTGATTACAAGAGCGTTTTCTGTCATAAAATGTACTTACCAATGAGGGCAGAATGACATAGCTCCGCCCACCAGAAGCTAGAGGTGGGCACGAAAGCCCCAGGAAGCCCAGGCCAGCAGCAGCCCACTACGACCTATGAACACCCGCCGCCACTCATTCCAAATACAACCGCACCCCTACCCCAGCAGATGGGAGAGGGAGGCCTTAGACGGGGGAATGGTAACCCTCCCAGGGCCAGCAGTGACCCCAATACGCCGCCAGTCTGGTCCCTGAGGAACCACCCAAACCCCACCCCGGGCGAGGTGTAAGAAATCGGGGTGTGAGATGACCCATCCACCCCTGTTAGAGAGACAGTTTACCGCATAACATCTGTCTGTCAATGTGGGGAAAGAAGTCCACTTTCATTTTAACTTTTATTTATTCTCCTTTTCATCTTAGTTTATTATTTTCAGTCATATTCAAATGATTAATTTTGCCTTGTTTTGTATAGCTCACCTTTTTGTTTATGTACATTAAAGCACTCTGAATTTTCATTTCCAGTTTCCTAAAACTTGCTCATATGATGTCAGATTTCTGTCAGGAAATGTTTGTTAGTCAACAAATTTTGTTGAATTGACTGACAGTCAGTATCGGTACATACCGTAGTGTGCAAAAGTCTTGAGCCACCACTTTACTTCCATACATGGAAATACAGCATATAAGGCAAAAACAGAGTTTGTAAAAATTTTAACAAACTTGAAAGTCAATGTTTAGTGTGACCACCTTTACTGTTCAACACAACTTGAACGCTCTTAGGCAGTTTTCTTGTCATTTCTTTAAGTTCTCTTCAGGAATAGTTCTGCAGGCTTCTCGAAAGACGTCCAAAGCTGTTCTCTGGATGCTGGCTGCCTTTTGTTCTGTTCCCAAACTGCTTCAATAATATTGAGGTCTAGGAGGTCAATCCATGACTGATAGTGTTTTTCTATCCATTGGCAGTGTGTTTGGGATCATTGTCATGCTGAAAAATGAAGGCACTGCCAATCAGATGCTTTCTAGATGTTACCGAATGGTAAATCTGACCGTACTTTTCTATGTTCATATTTCCATCAATATAGACGAGATCCCCAAAACCACTGGCTGAAATGTAGCCCCAAACCACGACAGAGTCTGCACCATGTTTTACAGATGGCTGACACTCCCTGCCCTACCTCTCTCGATCTCTGCAGGACATACTGATTAACAAAAATTTGAACTTTTGAACCAAAAATTTCACATTTGGAATCGTAACCCATAAGACTTGTTGCCACTGCCACTTCAGTCCAGTTCTTGTGTAATTTGGCATACCTCAGGCTTTTCTCCTTGTTTCCCTTCCTCAAGAATGGGCACCCTTTCACTGAGACCATTTCTGAGGAGGCTTCAGTGATCGATTAACTGAAGGGCCAGCTGCATCTATCGGTTCCTGCGTCAGGTGTTTGTTGGGATTTTTCCTATTTCTTAAAGACATGACTTTCAGATACTGTTATTCTGCTGTAGTTTTTTTTTTTTCATTCATTGCTTTTTCTCTCCTCCACTTGTTCAATTTCCTCAAATTATTTAAAGGACACACTGCATAACATGCCGAGATATGCTAAGTTTTTAGCTATTAGTTCTTTGGGAATTACCTTGTTGATGCAAACATACTATTTTATCTTTGTCAAACTGTGTTATTGCTGGCTTTATTCATAGATTCAACTGTGTGTTTTTGTGACAGGCTGCTAGTATAAAATTGCCTAAAAAAATAATATTTAAAATGGGTTCGTTGCTAAGTTGTCTGTTATGTGTAGGCATAACTTTGGCTCATCCCTTAGGTTCGATGCCTTGTTTACACTTGAGTGACTCATAGGTCAGAGTTAAGTGGCTTAACAAACAAACATTCCTCTGAAAATGGTCAGGTATGAGGACTGGGCTGAAAATGAGCAATAAGTAAATAAATAAATAAAAAACAGCCAAAGTTCCAAAGAAAAACTTCTAGAAAGCCCGGAGAACTATTGCTGAAGACCAATTTATAAAATGACAAGAAAGTCAGACTCTTTGGAAGCAAAATATAAAAAAGTGAGGGGTGGGTGAAGACTTTTGGATAGTAATATATAAAATATTATTTGCCTGTGATGATGTTTTGCTGTACTTGTGACCTTTGACAAATTGAATTCCATAACTCTGCCTCCTGACATTTTAAAAGAAACAACTCAATGTCAAAATAAGTGATACTTAAAAGTTGTTTTAAACAAATGGTTTTTAAATAATTTGATTATCAAATAAAACATACTAGCCTGAGTATAATAACTATAGATGAATTAGATTACTTCATTTTTTCAATAAACCCCTCTGGAGCAAATTAAGAAAACGTATAAATCAATTTATAGATCTCCTAAATTGTGTAGAGAAAAGTGTACAGTACTGGTAACCTCAAAGGTAATATGATTACCCCTAAACAAAAAAACAATATGCTGATTGTTGTTTGGATCTCACAGATATAAATCCCCCTATAAATGCGCAAGAGTGATCATGCGCTCCGTCTGTGCTGGGCAAAATGTCCTGATCATAATCCATGCATGTGCGCAGACACAGGGCACTTGTGCTGGCTTGCTGGCCACGCGATTATCCAGCACTACTTACAGAGTCAGTACTACACAGACAGAGGTAGAGGAAGAAGGACAAGTCGTGGGTGGGGCCAAATTGGGGGAGATAAAGCTGCAAAAATGGGCCAATAGAATTGCCAGGCTGATAAAGTGAGGGAGGAAGACAAAGCAAGACAAGAAGACAGAGAGAAATAGGTCTTGACGAGGAAGGATTCTCTACAAGAAAGTCACAGGATATTTTTTAATTTTTTTTAAATGGCCCTGATGTTTTTAAACAGACACTAACTCAATGTTTCATTTCATAGGATCTTTCTGTAAAAAATATTTGTTGTTTACCTGCTTCCCCTGCTTTGGTGTGGAGGGAGTCACACCCTAACTGTTGCACTGGACCTGCTGAGGAAAACACAGGGGCAGAGGGGCACCCGGAGGAGACGGGGTGCCGCCCGGTCGAGCAGGAAGCTTGAGCATAGGCTCCGTGGAGTAATGAGGACGGCAAGGCGGGCGAGCAATGTGGAGGTTCCCTCCTTCCTCCGACAGCTGGTGAAAGAGACAGAGAAGATGGTCACCTTCTTCTTCAAAGGGGGGTCCAGGGAGACAGGACCTGGGGGAGGAGGACAGTTTGGATGAGAACGATGCAATGCCCAGTCCGTACCTGGAACGGCCCATCTTGGAGAAGTACGTGTCAGAGGGGGGATCTCATTTGGGGTTGAACTATGCTGTGGCTAGCATGCAGGGTTGGAGGGCTCAGATGGAGGATGCCCACACCTGTATGCCCCAGCTGAGAGGAGAGCTGCGAGACTGGGGATACTTTGCTGTTTTTGATGGACATGCGGGCACCACAGTGGCACAGTACTGTGCCAGACATCTGCTGGATCATCTCCTGGCTACAGGTACAGGTTAATCACCGTCTCTGAATCAGAATTTAAGATTGTTAGAAATATATATATTTAAATCTGAACACCTGTAAAGCAGGAAGGAAAACACTTCCAGTTTTAATGGCTTTAATCATCCACATCCAGACTTTAAATGCACTTGCTGAAGACAGATTAATAGTAGTAGCACTCTGGCAAGTCAATTGATTTAACAAAGTTTAAAAGTGTGTATCTGAACCGCTACACTACACTATTCATATTTCAAAACAAGAATATTAAATTGTTTTCAGAAACTCTTGAAACATACACTCCTTAATTTAAAAAAAAAAAAAATCAATCCAGGAGTTTCAAAGGAGGATAAAAAAAAAAAAACTACATTGGGTTTTTCATGTTTTTTTGCACACAGCTACAGCGTTGCTCCACTACAGATAATGTTTTGCCTCTGAAGTGCAGGTGTAGTATGCTGATCTAACTCTAGGCTGTTAATAGTTGAACGTAAAATGGCATTTCACAAGTCAAACACCAATCTTTGATTCTCCCTCTTTTCCAACAGGTGGGATCAAAACAAATGAGGAGCCCGAGCAAGTAAAGGAGGGCATCCGTGAGGGCTTCCTAGACATTGATCGTCATATGCACAAAATGGCTCGTCAGGACAGCTGGGACAGAAGTGGATCCACCGCAGCAGCTGTCCTGATTTCACCACGCCACGTTTACTTTATCAACTGCGGGGACTCCCGCACCCTGCTCTGCCACGACGGCCAGGTGGTCTTCTACACTGAGGACCACAAGCCGTTCAACCCCAGAGAAAAGGAGCGGATCCAGAACGCTGGAGGCTCGGTGACCCTGCAGAGAATCAATGGCTCGCTGGCAGTTTCCAGAGCACTGGGAGACTTTGACTTCAAGGAGGTTGACTGGAGGTCACAGACGGAGCAACTTGTGTCACCAGAGCCAGAGGTGTATGAGCTGGAGAGGACGCCTGAAGACGAGTTCCTAATTCTAGCCTGTGATGGTGTGTGGGATGCCATCGGAAATGAGGAACTGTGTGCCTTTGTGCGCAACCGTCTGCAGGTGTGCGATGACCTGAGGGAGATTTGCACCCAAGTCATTGACCTCTGTCTCTATAAGGTGAGAAATCAGGCCAAAGTGATAGTGAAACACTCTGATAGTGACAGGTCGATACACAATTTCTATTGGCAAGCTCAATAGAAAGCACTCAGACATAGTGTAGATGTTTAATGAAGAAAAATTTGTAAAAAAAATGATGATTCAGCAGTGGTGCTTCAGCTTTATTAAGACCCTTATGCCCAAAGAATCTCATTTTATCCAAAGAAAGAAAGAAAGAAAGAAAGAAAGAAAGAAAGAAAGAAAGAAAGAAAGAAAGACAGAAAGAAAGAAAGAAAGAAAGAAAGAAAGAAAGAAATTCTAAAACAAGAAATGTCTCATCAAAAAAAAAAGATTGTATTTTTTACATATATTCACTACAATCACAGATCATAGAAGCTCACCAAAAATGTCTTTGGGAAATTTAAAGGGACTGGCTTCATTCCCTAACCACTGTGTACATACTGCAGTATTATCCTGAGGTCTTACCTCAGCAGACCTTCTCCTGTTTACGTCAAACTCAGCCTTTCAATAAGACACAGAGTCACTGCTGGTGGATTTGTGAATGGCAAGCTTTAAGAAGGTATTACACTAACATTGTTATGTAAGTAGATTACTCCTGCTGGTCGTCTTAATGCTTTTTAGGTACTGTCCATCTAAACACTGCCAAGCCCTTTGCCTGCTCTATAAATAGCTGTATTAACGTATCCTGGGACAAGATAGGAGGGAAGAAAAGCCGCACATGGTTGGGATTAGGACTGAATGTGAGTGTGTTGACACCAGCTCAGACTTTATCCTGGCCATGATGGGGTGCTATTTATTTCACCTAAAAGGCTTACTGTACCTGCTGAATAAGTACATGTTGCAGTACACACTGAGCCAACAGGATAACACCACAATGACTTCACAGGTTGCATTTTTCCAAAGGTACAAACTACAATAATGTGTATAAATCATCAGTACAGCTGTCTTGTCACTTGCCTGTGATATCACATTGCATGTGCCTCCCTCTGCAGGGCAGCCTGGATAATATCAGCGTCATCATTGTCTGCTTCCCTGGCGCCCCCCAGGTGTCACAGGAGGCACTGCAACAAGAGGCAGAACTTGAGCAACAGATTGATATGAAAGTGGAAGGTACTCATGATGATTCCCCTCTAAATTAGATTACTCTTAGGTCCCTATTTTATAACCTGGCTGTTGTTGTACCCATGTCCCTTCACAGAAATTATCCAGATGATGAAGTCCAGAGATGAGGACCCTG
Organism: Pterophyllum scalare; assembly: GCA_024447675.2. NCBI lineage: Eukaryota > Metazoa > Chordata > Actinopteri > Cichliformes > Cichlidae > Pterophyllum > Pterophyllum scalare. The sequence goes on from JAMQGT020004627.1 coordinate 14,681, forward strand.
ACCTTCTGTATGTGATCAAATTCCTGGCAGCAGAAGAGATGCCAGGGCTTCCCCAGGAGGAGGAATCACCAGCAAGTGAGCAATTAATGTCCACAAACACTGGCAAGTTTGTAGTGGAACAGATTTTTGGAGAATCAAATACCTACAATCAGTGCTTCTACCTCTGCAGGCGAGACTGCATCATCTCAGCATATCAGAAACATGTCATGGCTCTAAGGACTCAGGAGCCTATGGTAAGGCACAGAAGACATGCATTAGAAATGCATCTACATGTAATACCAATAGATCTATAGATTTGTTAGCACTTAAATAAAACTGCAATAAAAGATTCCAGCAATACGTAACTGAACGAAGTACATACATAACA
>JAMQGT020004631.1:0-2500 GCA_024447675.2 Pterophyllum scalare
TGCCCCTTTATCAATCTTGCTGCCAAGGTTCAACCCATTCTTTTTGTGAATCATATAATTGCATATAAACAGAGTTCTGATTTATAATATCTCTTTACCTTAATAACTGTCTGCTCTTTCGCCATCCAACAAACAAAAGATCAACATCCTTAAAGAAATGGACTGGTACTTAGATAACACTTTTCTACTCAATTTGAGCACTCAAAGTGCTCTCTTATTACAAGCCTCATTTCACCCAAGAGCTTTTTTAAAATAAGCCTAAGCACTTTTAACCTAACGTACACACATTCCGATGGATGCATTGGGGCAATTTGCCCAAGGATACTTTGACATGCAAGTTGGAGGAGTCAGGGATCAAACCACTGACCTTCCGATTAATAGATGACCTGCTCTACCTCCTGAGCCACAGGTACCACCCAAGAATGAATGGTTATTAATGATTTATTAATACTTTGCAAAGTTCTTTTTACCTTGTGTAAGAACTAATATAAGACAGTGCTTTCCAACTTAATTCAGCAAGCATTTTATGCTGCACCAGTATTTTTCAGTACTCCAAAAAAAGAGACCTAGAAACCAATTCATTAAACATAAATTATGTATGGGAAAAAGTCCCAGTGAGAGGCATTTTTGTTTCCACATGCATAACATATCACTCAGCCAAACAGCCCATTCTTCTTCACAATGCAACCAAATCCACACTATAAATCATACGCACACAATTTACAATCCCTAATCTTGCATGCTCCTGCTACAGACGCACACAGAGCTTAAAATCTGTGCCAGTTTGATTGACGCCAACAAGTGAAAAGCGACACCAACATCACAACAAGGTATCAGCCAATATCAGGGCGCAGTTTCAGATAACCTGGCTGTCTGTGATCTGACACTGACATATGGCCTTCTCTCTCTCTCTCTCTCACACCAACTACGCATAAGCGCATGCACTATGAACATTTTCCCAGCAGTAATGAGAACCTACATTTAATGATCTTTCTCACTGCCCTCTATTATAGTAAGAAAACAAGCTCAGATCAAGATACGTCTAGTCTTCAAACAGCAGATCTGGTAACAAACTAAGTCAGACAGTCAGTCTTTTGCATGCACACGACTCTAATATTGATAAGTGGCGCTGTGGTGGTTAAGCAGACTCTGAATGGTGGAAAATTAACTCACCCTGAAGGACAGCTCCAGGTTTTCTCCTCCCCACACATCCATGCCCGTGTCATATGTGCCAAGATACTCAAAGTAGGCCTTGCTAACAGCAAATAATCCCCCAGCCATAGTAGGAGACCTGTGAGAATACAAGAATAACAAAATCATTTTATCATGGCCATGTTCAACTCCATTACAGAGAGAAACTCAGTGATTCCCTTTGACCAAGCACTTGGGGATAGTGGGGAGAAAAAAACTCCCCTTAACAGGAAAAAATGTCTTGCTGAAACAGGCTTAAGGAGGGTGGCCATCTGCTTTGACTAGCTGGGGTTAGAGGAAAGTGAAGAAAAAGAAGAAAAGCACAGATCAGCCGCTCTGGGGTAAGGCATACTTACAGAAAGGAACAGGAAAAAAAAAGAGGACAGACAAAACCACACACTATGGAACAGAACACACAAAGTTAATAGTCATATATAAGTGGACATCAGTATCTAACCTTGTGGCATATGGGTGGTTTAGGGTTTCCTAACAAACTTTAAGATTAAAAAAACCTTAGAAGTGGAGAGGGTGTCTGTCTCTAAATTAAACTGGGAGCTGGTTTCCCAGGAAAGGGGTTTATAGTTGAAGGCTCTAGGAAGCAAAAGTAAACCTGCAATCTGGGAGCAAAGTGCTCTTTTGAGATAATATGGTACCATGGTCTTTAAGATATGGTGGGTTTTAGTCATTAAATGCTTTGTATGTGAGGAGCAGGATTTTAAATTCTACTCAGGAAGCCAATGAAAATTTGGGAGCAATATTTTTTATGCCATATCCTGGATCAGCTGAAAGCCTATAGGAAGACTGTTGGGATGCCCTGATAGTAAGAAGTATAAATAGTCCAGCCAAGAAGTAGCAAAGCTACAATTAAGTCCACAAAGTTTTTGGACAGTGGAAAAAAAATTCTTGTAATTTTGCTTCTGTACACCAACACAGTGCATTTTAAATCTAACAATCAAGATGTGGCTGAAATGTAGAGTTTCAACTTTAATTCAGTGGGTTTAACAAAAGTATTACATTAACTGTTTAGGAAGTACAGCCTGCTGTGTAATACAAAATGGAAACTGATAAACACAACGTAAACTAACCTAACCTTTAACATCACTGTCCTATGATCTGTATTAAAATGTTGTGATCAGTGATGTCAAATGCAGCAAAGAGATGGGAGGACAAGAATTTAGACAAGTTGATTATCCAAGGCAATGAGAAAATGATAAGGTAGCAGGAAGTGTAATGGATTTCCCAGTGCTTTAAAGATTAGTCACACAGTCAGCGTTTCTCCTGGCTCACAATGGGCCTTTGGGGAACTATG
>JAMQGT020004631.1:7500-12500 GCA_024447675.2 Pterophyllum scalare
ATACTCCAGGGCATATAAAACAAACACAGAGCCTTTACACAATCAAATAACGGTTCTCACTAAGTTGATACTGATACAACATCTGGGTTTCATTAGCATGTGAGGCAGTATGGGAAGAGACGGGCCGAATTGCCGAAACAGAAACTCGTAATAAAAAGGCATCACGTGGTGCATTTCATCACGAGAGTAGAGCTGTTGACAACAACTGAGGATGGAATGAATTCATTCAGACAAAGAGCTGCTTATACCAACTTCAATAAGCCCTGCAATGCATCACACAAGCCTTCATCCTTGTTTCTAACTGTCAGTGGAAAAGTGATTCCAATAAAGAGTTCGACTTAATCTCTACTGAGTAATTTGTCACTGCTGTAGCATAGAAGATGCTCCAGGCAATATTCAAGGCCATGTGTTTGGGTTAGAGTCTCAAAGAAAATAGGAATCATTAAAAAGAAAAAACATTTAAGTGACTCCACTCCACTGGTTGCCATAGTCCATCACTCAGTAACTGACTAATGGTTTATTTTTGTTTTTTCTTTACTCACTCTTTCATCCTGTGGTCCTGGATATGCCGATGGAGGGAGATCCTGTCACTGACATAAATATTGATGGCATAGCGCTCCACACTGTCCTGCTCCTGCTTCTTTTCTTCAGGGCTGAGGTTGAGGTGTGTGGCCCGGCCCATCTCCCCTGGTGCATTGTTGTCTGGTGGTGGTTTAATGTACAGGGGCCTAGCTAGCTGCTCGTCACTCCCGCTCTCCTCTACAATCAGCTGTCTTGGCCTAAGATTTTGGTCCTCAACCTCGGCATCTGCAGAGGAAGAGAAAGGGAAAGAGGAACGCTCTAGCAGAAGATAGCCCAGCCACAGCACCCATAGCAGGAAGCCAGCCTTGGCCAGTACGCCCAGCTTTCGAGAACAGCGCCCCCTCATGATGGGAAGCACCAAGGAGACACGGTGAGAGGCTGAGCTTCAGGGTGTCCTTACAGGACACAAGCCTCTGGAGGAAAGAAAGAAATAGACAAAAGGTTAGAATCACAGATGTTTTAAATCTCATGTTAAAAGCAAACTGCGAATGAAGAAAACCACAAACACCACTGAATAGGGTGGACTATCAGGGCTCAACTCAACAAAGCTCTTCCTATTAGATAAGGTTTAATCAAGAAGAACTCAAGTTTTTAATCTAAACACTTACATCCATGAAAGATTGTGTGTGCCTCTAAATGCACAAGTGCCCTGAGGACACTACTCCTATTGACCAGACCAGCAGTAATCAACACCGACATCATAAATATGCTTGCATGCTCAGGGCCACATTAAGATGCTCATTAAATACAAATTGCAAAGATGGAAGAGGCTGAATTATGGCTCAGAGTACAGTGATGTGCCGAATAAATTAAGCCTGTGATGCACTCCAACGAGAGATATGTCAGCCTGATAAAATTCATTAAAACGGAGCAGTTTAAGTCCCAGTGAATCGCACGGGGTCTGACCAGAAATGTTTCCCACATCTGTGCCTTATATGAACAGATTTTGTTCCCGAAATCCATAAGTTTTCTCAAGTAATTCAGTTTTTGAGCATTTGCAATTTTCCTTCCTTTTTTTGTTGAATACCATAAACATATACAGCATATATTTGCAGCAAAGCAGCCATGTACTTAAAGACAGCAATCAAACAGACAGGTCTAAGCATGCCTTTTGTTTATATTTGGATTTAGCTCAGTATTAACTTGGAAACCCTTTAAAAGACCCAATTTCTTAAGAATAACGTTTTTTGAAGGGTTTGTCATCTTAAGGTTTATATTCTCTTCCACTGAGACACACACACACACACACATATATTTATATATATATATCAAGGCTTATTGCAAGAATACATCTGCCTAAAAAGATACATACATACACACACACACACACATATATATATATATATATATATATATATATATATATATATATATATATATATATATATATATATATATATATATATATATACATATATATGAATTGGAGAAATACTTGTTTTTTTGCTTCTTTTAAAAATAGGATTTGCGTGGGTTTATATGTACACAAAAACAGCAGTTTCAACATCCACATCAGCTTAGCGTGCCAAAAACTGAGAGAAACCTGCAGTAAAAAACAGACCACTTAGCTATGTTGACACTGATCTGGATGTAATCACATAATTGTGTTGCATTAATATTAAAGCAGGGTGCCATTTGCGGTAGTGCCAGCTAATGTCAGACAGGCTTAGTGGCAATAATGATACACACACAAACACAGAGACACACTGAGACACACACACACACACAGTCCCACACACCACAGCAGGGCTTCTCCTTCCTCACAGCACAGCCTAATGATGGTTAGTTTCTACTTAAAAAATAAAATAAATAAATAAAATAAAAAAGCTAATTATGAGAAAAGCTTGACTTAAAATGACCTTTAAGGAAACTCTTTAAAGCAAATAGGAAAATCAAGGAGTGTATGGCTCCGCAGTGCAGAGTAAAAAGAAACTCAATTGCCAATGCAAGTCCTTCAGGCAGCAGCGCAGCCTTTTCACTCCAGTCTGGGCTGTGGCCAGAGGACTCTGAACTCCTGAGGTTTCAAAATGGAGACGCCTGAAAACAAAACCCCCTTTTATTAGCAGTCCATCACACCTTCCACTCTCTCTGAATCTGATAGCCTTACTGGGGAGCTGCTTGGAGCAAGCAGGATGGGGGCCGAGGGCTAAGATGCAGTGTTAATCCTGACCTGCTTTTTGGTCATGACAAAAGAAAAAGAAAAAGAAAAAAAGGAGGGGAGGGGATAGCATTGGTTTCCTGAGCTGCAATCTCTGCTGCATGTTCCACCCCGAGAGCAATGAAAAGATGGGTCAATAACTGATAAAATAAGGCTAGATGATGGAGTCACTTAATATTCTGATGTCATAAAGTCCCAATTTCTCTTACAGTCAGCCTTTAATCAACACTATGTACTGCATATATCACACGGCTCATTTCCTTGTCAACCAAGAGCTGTAACTCATGTAATATCCAAGAGGCAGTAGTGGAACAGGTTATGCAAGAGTTGCTTTGCTTTGCAAGCATTGCTTGCATAACCTGTTCCACTACTGCCTCTTGGATATTACATGAGTTACAGCTCTTGGTTGACAAGGAAATGAGCCGTGTAATATATGCAGTACATAGTGTTGATTAAAGGCTGACTGTAGAGAGAAATTGGGACTTTATGACATCAGAATATTAAGTGACTCCATCATCTAGCCTTATTTTATCAGTTATTGACCCATCTTTTCATTGCTCTCGGGGTGGAACATGCAGCAGAGATTGCAGCTCAGGAAACCAATGCTATCCCCTCCCCTCCTTTTTTTCTTTTTCTTTTTTCTTTTGTCATGACCAAAAAGCAGGTCAGGATTAACACTGCATCTTAGCCCTCGGCCCCCATCCTGCTTGCTCCAAGCAGCTCCCCAGTAAGGCTATCAGATTCAGAGAGAGTGGAAGGTGTGATGGACTGCTAATAAAAGGGGGTTTTGTTTTCAGGCGTCTCCATTTTGAAACCTCAGGAGTTCAGAGTCCTCTGGCCACAGCCCAGACTGGAGTGAAAAGGCTGCGCTGCTGCCTCGAAGGACTTGCATTGGCAATTGAGTTTCTTTTTACTCTGCACTGCGGAGCCATACACTCCTTGATTTTCCTATTTGCTTTAAAGAGTTTCCTTAAAGGTCATTTTAAGTCAAGCTTTTCTCATAATTAGCTTTTTTATTTTATTTTATTTATTTATTTTTTAAGTAGAAACTAACCATCATTAGGCTGTGCTGTGAGGAAGGAGAAGCCCTGCTGTGGTGTGTGGGACTGTGTGTGTGTGTGTGTGTGTGTGTGTCTCAGTGTGTCTCTGTGTTTGTGTGTGTATCATTATTGCCACTAAGCCTGTCTGACATTAGCTGGCACTACCGCAAATGGCACCCTGCTTTAATATTAATGCAACACAATTATGTGATTACATCCAGATCAGTGTCAACATAGCTAAGTGGTCTGTTTTTTACTGCAGGTTTCTCTCAGTTTTTGGCACGCTAAGCTGATGTGGATGTTGAAACTGCTGTTTTTGTGTACATATAAACCCACGCAAATCCTATTTTTAAAAGAAGCAAAAAAACAAGTATTTCTCCAATTCATATATATGTATGTATATATATATATATATATATATATATATATATATATATATATATATATATATATATATATATATATATATATATATATGTGTGTGTGTGTGTGTATGTATGTATCTTTTTAGGCAGATGTATTCTTGCAATAAGCCTTGTATATATATATATATATATAAATATATATGTGTGTGTGTGTGTGTGTGTCTCAGTGGAAGAGAATATAAACCTTAAGATGACAAACCCTTCAAAAAACGTTATTCTTAAGAAATTGGGTCTTTTAAAGGGTTTCCAAGTTAATACTGAGCTAAATCCAAATATAAACAAAAGGCATGCTTAGACCTGTCTGTTTGATTGCTGTCTTTAAGTACATGGCTGCTTTGCTGCAAATATATGCTGTATATGTTTATGGTATTCAACAAAAAAAGGAAGGAAAATTGCAAATGCTCAAAAACTGAATTACTTGAGGAAAACTTATGGATTTCGGGAACAAAATCTGTTCATATAAGGCACAGATGTGGGAAACATTTCTGGTCAGACCCCGTGCGATTCACTGGGACTTAAACTGCTCCGTTTTAATGAATTTTATCAGGCTGACATATCTCTCGTTGGAGTGCATCACAGGCTTAATTTATTCGGCACATCACTGTACTCTGAGCCATAATTCAGCCTCTTCCATCTTTGCAATTTGTATTTAATGAGCATCTTAATGTGGCCCTGAGCATGCAAGCATATTTATGATGTCGGTGTTGATTACTGCTGGTCTGGTCAATAGGAGTAGTGTCCTCAGGGCACTTGTGCATTTAGAGGCACACACAATCTTTCATGGATGTAAGTGTT
>JAMQGT020004631.1:17500-44298 GCA_024447675.2 Pterophyllum scalare
AACAAAAGAATCCAAAGTTGGTGACAACATAGTTACTTTGTGTTAGGAGCTGATGAAGACTAAAACCCTCAAAATCAAAACTGAATAATTCACTTCATAAATGTAGAAATGATTGTCTGTCAACTTGTTTTAATACTTTCTTTCTTGAAAATCATTTATACAACTTTAAAGAATAACCAGGTTTGTTTGAAAAGGGAGCAAAACGTTAGTAATGAAGATGTTTGTCTTCGTGTTTGTGTGTGTGTATTTTGATATAGGCTACCTGAAATCCAAGCTAGCCGACTACATCAGTAAGCTGGAACGTGTGCGGCTTATCCGCACCAACAAAAGGGAGGGGCTGGTCCGCGCACCGTCTTATTGGCGCCACCTTTGCCACCGGTGATGTGCTGACATTTCTTAATTGCCACTGTGAATGCGTTCCTGGCTGGATTGAGCCTCTGTTGGAAAGGTGCCTAAATACATTTTTAACAAGCTTAACCAAAAGAAATTGTTTCAAAGCTTTGAGATTCACATTGAACCAATTCCCTTTCATTTTCTGCCTTTGCCCTACTTTCTGCATGTTATTTTTTTTTCAGGATTGGTGAGAATGCGAGCACCATTGTGTGCCCTGTGATCGACACCATCGACTGGAACACCTTTGAGTTTTACATGCAAACAGATGAGCCGATGATCGGAGGATTTGACTGGAGACTGACCTTTCAATGGCACTCTGTCCCTGAAGTGGAACGCAAGAGGCGCAAATCTCGCATTGACCCCATCAGGTAACAGTATGATACTTCCCAGGGCCTGCTTGCATGAGAGATCACTTCATCAGCTTGACACATGTCAGTGCAGAGATCCCCTCTCACAAAGTCTAATCTAGCTTTTACTGCAAATTTGTCACTCTGCATGCTTTATTACTTATTATTTGCTTATTACATTGTACTTTTATTAAACCCCAACTTTGTCAGGATTTGTCCTGCATGCAAAAATGTGGCTCCCAAAAGAAGTTTTGGCTTTCTCCCAAAGAAAAATCACCATGTCCGTTTTTTAAGTAGGGTTTCCTTTACTCAAGAATAACATGCAATTTTTGTTAACTGAATGGCCACAGTAATATGAACATTCATAGACTGCTGTTAACTAAGGTAACACAGAGTGTTTTCTTTAACTTTATTCGGACCAGTAGTGCTTGTATGCATAGTTCCCCAAAGGCCCATTGTGAGCCAGGAGAAACGCTGACTGTGTGACTAATCTTTAAAGCACTGGGAAATCCATTACACTTCCTGCTACCTTATCATTTTCTCATTGCCTTGGATAATCAACTTGTCTAAATTCTTGTCCTCCCATCTCTTTGCTGCATTTGACATCACTGATCACAACATTTTAATACAGATCATAGGACAGTGATGTTAAAGGTTAGGTTAGTTTACGTTGTGTTTATCAGTTTCCATTTTGTATTACACAGCAGGCTGTACTTCCTAAACAGTTAATGTAATACTTTTGTTAAACCCACTGAATTAAAGTTGAAACTCTACATTTCAGCCACATCTTGATTGTTAGATTTAAAATGCACTGTGTTGGTGTACAGAAGCAAAATTACAAGAATTTTTTTTCCACTGTCCAAAAACTTTGTGGACTTAATTGTAGCTTTGCTACTTCTTGGCTGGACTATTTATACTTCTTACTATCAGGGCATCCCAACAGTCTTCCTATAGGCTTTCAGCTGATCCAGGATATGGCATAAAAAATATTGCTCCCAAATTTTCATTGGCTTCCTGAGTAGAATTTAAAATCCTGCTCCTCACATACAAAGCATTTAATGACTAAAACCCACCATATCTTAAAGACCATGGTACCATATTATCTCAAAAGAGCACTTTGCTCCCAGATTGCAGGTTTACTTTTGCTTCCTAGAGCCTTCAACTATAAACCCCTTTCCTGGGAAACCAGCTCCCAGTTTAATTTAGAGACAGACACCCTCTCCACTTCTAAGGTTTTTTTAATCTTAAAGTTTGTTAGGAAACCCTAAACCACCCATATGCCACAAGGTTAGATACTGATGTCCACTTATATATGACTATTAACTTTGTGTGTTCTGTTCCATAGTGTGTGGTTTTGTCTGTCCTCTTTTTTTTTCCTGTTCCTTTCTGTAAGTATGCCTTACCCCAGAGCGGCTGATCTGTGCTTTTCTTCTTTTTCTTCACTTTCCTCTAACCCCAGCTAGTCAAAGCAGATGGCCACCCTCCTTAAGCCTGTTTCAGCAAGACATTTTTTCCTGTTAAGGGGAGTTTTTTTCTCCCCACTATCCCCAAGTGCTTGGTCAAAGGGAATCACTGAGTTTCTCTCTGTAATGGAGTTGAACATGGCCATGATAAAATGATTTTGTTATTCTTGTATTCTCACAGGTCTCCTACTATGGCTGGGGGATTATTTGCTGTTAGCAAGGCCTACTTTGAGTATCTTGGCACATATGACACGGGCATGGATGTGTGGGGAGGAGAAAACCTGGAGCTGTCCTTCAGGGTGAGTTAATTTTCCACCATTCAGAGTCTGCTTAACCACCACAGCGCCACTTATCAATATTAGAGTCGTGTGCATGCAAAAGACTGACTGTCTGACTTAGTTTGTTACCAGATCTGCTGTTTGAAGACTAGACGTATCTTGACTGAGCTTGTTTTCTTACTATAATAGAGGGCAGTGAGAAAGATCATTAAATGTAGGTTCTCATTACTGCTGGGAAAATGTTCATAGTGCATGCGCTTATGCGTAGTTGGTGTGAGAGAGAGAGAGAGAGAGAGGCCATATGTCAGTGTCAGATCACAGACAGCCAGGTTATCTGAAACTGCGCCCTGATATTGGCTGATACCTTGTTGTGATGTTGGTGTCGCTTTTCACTTGTTGGCGTCAATCAAACTGGCACAGATTTTAAGCTCTGTGTGCGTCTGTAGCAGGAGCATGCAAGATTAGGGATTGTAAATTGTGTGCGTATGATTTATAGTGTGGATTTGGTTGCATTGTGAAGAAGAATGGGCTGTTTGGCTGAGTGATATGTTATGCATGTGGAAACAAAAATGCCTCTCACTGGGACTTTTTCCCATACATAATTTATGTTTAATGAATTGGTTTCTAGGTCTCTTTTTTGGAGTACTGAAAAATACTGGTGCAGCATAAAATGCTTGCTGAATTAAGTTGGAAAGCACTGTCTTATATTAGTTCTTACACAAGGTAAAAAGAACTTTGCAAAGTATTAATAAATCATTAATAACCATTCATTCTTGGGTGGTACCTGTGGCTCAGGAGGTAGAGCAGGTCATCTATTAATCGGAAGGTCAGTGGTTTGATCCCTGACTCCTCCAACTTGCATGTCAAAGTATCCTTGGGCAAATTGCCCCAATGCATCCATCGGAATGTGTGTACGTTAGGTTAAAAGTGCTTAGGCTTATTTTAAAAAAGCTCTTGGGTGAAATGAGGCTTGTAGTAAGAGAGCACTTTGAGTGCTCAAATTGAGTAGAAAAGTGTTATCTAAGTACCAGTCCATTTCTTTAAGGATGTTGATCTTTTGTTTGTTGGATGGCGAAAGAGCAGACAGTTATTAAGGTAAAGAGATATTATAAATCAGAACTCTGTTTATATGCAATTATATGATTCACAAAAAGAATGGGTTGAACCTTGGCAGCAAGATTGATAAAGGGCACACAGCTGAGGTTGTGATTACTTATGAGATTGGAGTACTTGTAGCAGATGCACAAAGCAGATTGGACGGATACACATAAAGGCAAACAGAATAATTTTGGGGCCACGAGCAACTTCCTGTACTGGGTAGAGCTCACACCCAGTGCACCAAAGCCTTACACCAGCAGCTTTGAGGCTTACTGCCCCCTCTCCTTTTCCATGATCTGTAATATAATGACTTAAAAATAGTCTTTGAAAAACTGAATCATCGTGTTTAATGTTTATGGAAAATAGTTTGCAGTCAGTGACTGAACCTTGAACATCACCACATGCTTTGTATCTTCCTTGGTGATACTCTTCTAGACTGTGACTGCTGCTATCTTTAGCTCTTGGGAGGCAAAAATGTGGTTCTGGAGCCGCCCCTCTACTGAGAACTACCACAGAGCCAGTTTCAAGTACTTTGGCAGGTGTTTGTTTGTCCATGGACAGATTTTTTTCAAAACGATAATGTCACAATAGACCTGATTCATTGCAGCCCATTTGACAAAAAATAGTAGTCAAACACAGGTGTTACTATTGCAGTAATGACTGCTATGATCTGTTTCGGCGCCGAGTCCTAATTAAGGTGATTAGTAACAGCTGCGTTTGAATACGATTTCATGTCGGAATGGCTGCAGTGAAACAGAGCTATCATGCACGATGCAGTCCAAAAGGTCCTTGGGGAACTATGCATACAAACACGATGCAGTCCTTTACAGGTGTGTAGCTGACATGAAACATAAGTCCGAGACTGATGGTAGGTGAGGTCCATCAAGTGAAATACACAGGAAGTGGGTGGGCCAAGTGTTGGTAATCTCTATAAACATTTCCCAGCAGCGAGGTGGGTGAAGCTGGTAATGTTTTAGCCTCGGGGGGTCTGTCTGTGTAGGAAGGTTGGGGCGTGTGAGAGATCATAATTGCAAAATGTTGTTCTGGAAAAATCTGGTGTTGTGGAAACAACCTTCACAGGCACCTTGATAAATGTTTATATGTCTGCCTGTGGACAAAAATTTCCTGTTTCTCATTACTCAAATTTCACATCCTCGACTCTTCTCTCCGCGTCTTAGTCCCTCCCACCAAAGATGTGAGCTGAGGAGGCGAGGAAGGAACATGAGGATCAAGGACTTGAGGCAACAAGTGTTTAACAAAATAAGACATCCTTGCCTTGGAGCCTCATTTTAAAGCAGTGTCAGTTAAATCTAATGCGTGGCAAAGCTGCATCGTAAATTGCTTTGTTATAGCCCAAGCTGGTGCTGCATTTTATGGCCTTCAGATGTAACGGTGTTCATGATGTTTTATATTACCGGCTGGTTTTGATTAAATTTACAATAGGGCACATTTTTAATCACACACAAGCAGTGAAGGGCAGACAGTTTGATCATCTTAAATAGCTGAAACAATGTTTGAATAAAAAGGACTAGTTGTTTGAAGTGTCGTCTTCCTGCCGTGGTTTATGTATTCCACCTGTGTACCATGTTTCTTTTATACAATGTAGGTAAAAATACTCCCGCACAGAAAACACTTGTGCATCCTTGATTGTAGCTCCTCCAGCAAGTCTGTCCTCCTTCCTTTCCTGTAGGAATTGAGGTGTCCTTCAACAAGGCGTACTGAGATTAATTTCCAGGTCACAGGCAGGAGGATGAAGGACAGAGAAGACATAAATTAGGGAAAAGAGAAAAGTAACACAACCATGCAAGATGCAGTTGTTTAACATGTGTAAGGCTGAGCTCAAAGATTGGTGTGGTAACCCATGAGCGCTAAGTACCAGTGTAACTGGCGGGACACACCAGTTGCAGCTCTGAGTTTTTGGACCACACACATCTGTTGAAAGACTAGATGAAATTACTTGCACGAGGAATGTGTTACAAATTAAAAGGAATTTGAGGCATCAGGTAGGAGGGATAATTACTGCGTTGCTCTTTATGTTCAGCCCAATTTACATTGCCTGTACTTTGTACTTGACCTCCATTTTCCTCACAAACACAATCTTGGAAAGTTTCATGATTGTATCTCTTATTTTCTCTTGTTGTGGGCACATTAATGCAGACAAATTGTAGGAAGATGAGTCGCACTTTTATTGATGCATGATGTAAACAATAACCAACAAAAATGGTTTTATCTGTTGTATGTCACATATCTGGCACCCTCAGGTTTGGCAGTGTGGGGGCAGCCTGGAGATTCATCCCTGCTCTCATGTGGGGCACGTGTTCCCTAAAAAAGCTCCTTACGCGCGGCCCAGCTTCCTCCAGAATACTGTTCGAGCTGCAGAGGTTTGGATGGACTCTTACAAAAAACACTTCTACAACAGGAATCCCCCAGCCAGAAAGGTAGGACACTTAAAATACAAAACAAAATTAAAACAAAACAAGAAATAAAGCATTTTAATCACTAAAGTCTCACAGCAGAAGTAGCTGTGAAGGCAAACATTTCCTGCATCATATTTGGCTTGCCTGTTACATAATTGTCATTCAGTAAACTATAGTTAAACTGAAGCCCTGCAGTGATGTTGCAGCATCCAGCATCATGTTTGCACAGTAAAGAGTGGTTTATTTTTGACGTCAGATTTAGATGATTCATATAACTGACTTTTGTAGGTGTTGATATAAGATCACTATCTGCCTGCCTGGGTTAGGTGTATGTGTTTGTGCGGAGGCATGTATATGGTACGAGTGCTGTGCTTCTCAGGTTCTGAGTATTGGGCACCATCAAAAATTCATGTATCTCAGTTTCAGCTATCTGAAAAAAAAGTGCATTATTAATGTCAGGGATCTTTGATCAAACAATAAATTACCTGGTCAGGGGAGATTGAACACAGCACTGCCAGACCAGATCATCAGCTCCAAGTCTGTTAATGTTGCCGTCATAATGTTTCATGCAGCTATAGAGCAATAGATGTGCTTACTGGTTCTGATTAATGACTCCTATGTTTTCATTGAGTACATTTACTCACATTGATTTAATATTCTAACTTCTTTGTTTTCTTTATTTAAGAAACTGCATTTCTACACTGTTTGTGCCAATTACACTTTTGCTATATTCTGATCTTGAAGCACTGAATAGGCCAGAAATCTTTAGACTGATATGTTTAGCATATCTGTGACGGCTGTCTTGTTATGACCCATCCTTAAATATTCTCCAAAGAATGAGGTGTGAAAGTTGTGGACCTGCTGGGGTAGAGTTCACGCCTTATCAAACACAGCTATTTAAAGCATGCACAGTTGGCAATCACCTGATAAGTGGTTTCATCAGAATCTCATTTGAATGTGGTTGCTGAGTTATAGGAGCTCCATTCATCCTTTATATCCAGGATCTAAATATTTGCTTTAGGTTTGACTGTTTTATTTTAGCCAATCCACATCGGTGATATTGTCAAATGTCTTATGTACGTTATAAGGACAAAAGTATTGGGTCCTGGACACCAGTATAGTTCATTGTGTTGAGCAGGCGACCTATATACTCTAAGACTGTTGTAGAAGCACGGGCTTGAATCCACCCTACATGATGCACGTGCTCTCTCTCCCAGCTTTCCTGTCCACCCTCAACTGTCTTGTCATAATAAAGGCTAAAAAAAAAAAAGCCCTAAAATTACTCAAAAAAGTCACCAATACTCCGCTGAGCTCCAAACCTCCTCTGGCATTAACATTAGCACAAAAACTGTGCACCGGGAGCTTCAACAGCCAAGAAGATCCTGTAGGTGTAATGTAATGTGGCCCAGTATTTTTGTGCATATAGTATATATTATATTTACAGGAAGGTGTGATTAATCAGCAAATTTTGTCACAGTGTTTAAATGAAGTGATGCTGTCATATTATGGAGGTGTATTCTTAACAAAGCAGCTTCTAAATGTATATGCTTTTTTTTTCATCCACAACAATGACTCATTCATTGTGTGCATGCTTTACAGGAGAAATATGGGAATATTTCAGAGCGGCTGCTTTTAAGGGAGAAGCTGAAGTGCAACAGCTTTGAGTGGTATCTGAAGAATATCTACCCTGAACTGCATGTACCTGAGGACAGGGAGGGCTGGCACGGGGCTGTAAGTGTCTGCCTTTCAGATGCTGTGTCTGAATTCTGTTATTGACCTTGGTATTTCTTAACTGATGGCAGAATCTTGTTGTGATTTATATAAGATAGCAATGCAACAGTGTCTTCATTCTTAATTCCAGGCTGAAACTAAAGTATTAGGGTGAGACATGATATGAGAACAATCCAGCTGAAAGTGAGATGGCTGGACTAAGATGAAGGCTTTGAAATTCATTTGACTGGGCTCAAGACGGTTATAATTCAGACATCTTGTGAAGTCTTCTGTTCTAAAATACCAGTGCTGGATTTAAAATAATTATGTTTTAGCCATGGCAATGTTACCATTTTGTCTGAAGTCAAAATAAAAGTCCCTTAAAGATTTCTTCTTTAGCTTAATATCCAAAAATCCACCACGTGTCCACTGTGAAATCAAATGCTACAACAATTGCATTGCCCAAAATCTCAAATGATCTGCTGTCTAAAATTTGCATGCACACCTACAGTACAGGTACATAGTCGCAGTATGGGATTATTGAGAAAATTGACGTTTTCTGGTGAAAATGGGAGAAGGTAAATCTTATTCCATATTGATTGATAGGTGTGTGCTGATGTGGAAAATAAGCAAACAGCAACAATCAATCTGTTTTTGCTTCTTGGTGATATACCATCATTTAATCAGATGTCTGAATCCACCATCTTCAGAGGTGCTGGTCCCTGTGTAGCCTTAAAAGTATGACCTGCCTGCAGAAAATAAGTCCAAGAGAAGAGAGTCCTCACAGGAATCGATGAACAGTGCCGCATTTCAGTTGGTATTGATATTTACTGTTCTCCTCCTGCCAGGTGCGTAGCTCAGGAATACATTCAGAGTGCCTTGACTACAATGCTCCAGAGCACAGTCCCACAGGTTCCCACATCTCTCTCTTCGGCTGCCATGGCCAGGGAGGCAACCAGGTACGTCGGGCATTTCATTGTTTATGGTTTCTTGACACAATCCCACTGCTTTACTTGGCCCCTGTGGTAGCTATATCTTGAAATGACAAGATTCTGCTAACCCCTAAAACAAGCTGCCACAGTTGATTCACACCAGAAAAATGACTCTTTGCTGGCGTGTCCAGCATGACTTGAATGTAATGAATGGAAAACTGAATGCGGTAATGCATCCCCACAAGGCTGGGGGAAAAAAAAAAGAAGGCACATTTGAATCACCGGTGCTTTTTATCGGATTGACTCCCAACTCCACTAATGGATGGTTTAGAAAGCAGCAGATTATTTATCTGTGAGGATGTATATTTAATGTTGGAGTCAGACAATAGGCAGAACTTCTTTCTGTGGATCTTCAACCTGGCTGTTATCTCTGATTACCCCATTGATGCGCCGCATCAGGTGTCCTCAGTCACAAAAAGCGCCATGTGTGACTGAAAATCGATGTTGAATGGCTTCTCGGTGAAACAAAAACCTGAGGGCCCTTCACCACCTCCCTCCTGTCCCCTTCCCTGGCCCACATAAGTACCACGTTCCATTTAAAAGATACATGAGCCTCACTGGCAGAATGAATGGTACTGCCTAGATAAATAAGTATGAAGCCAGAGACGGTGGACCCTGAGTAAGTCTTTCATTAGAAATAACCATAACGGGCCTCAGTGCAACTGAAAGATGTATGAGATGCAAAGAAAAGGATGGGCAAGTATGAAGATTGATTACCTGACCCTCCACTTAACAGGTAGCCCAGGGAGCAGTGCATCTTTTGTCCCACTGGGCCAGGTAGTTGAAATGACACCAGAGGGGAAGAGTTGGGTTTGTGCTCATGTCTGCTTGATTGAAAGGGCCAAGGCCTCGTCTTTGCTGATGAGATCCCTCGACGCTACTTGCTGAAACGCCATGCAGTGCTGTTATAGCTGTGGAGCTACAGCAGAGTATAACATCCTGTAATCCCGGTAGGGTAAAAACTGCCAACCTGCACTAATTGGCTTTCTAAACAAAACAAAGATGTAGCTGTAGAAGGAAGAAGAAATGGTTTTGAGCTCTTTCAGTGAAATTTATGAATACAAACTTGTGTCAAAGAAATGCATTTTAACTGTATATACAGAACAAATGGCCAAATAGCTATGTCTCTCTCTTGCTCCAGTACTTTGAGTACACATCTCAGAAGGAGATCCGTTTCAACTCAGTGACAGAGCTGTGCGCTCAAGTCCTTGAAGGACAGACCTCCATCGGGATGAGGCACTGCCCTCATGATGGGGAATTGAAACCTCCCAGTGTCATCTGGGAGTTCAGAAAGGTAAGGAATAAGGCATGTACAACCCCCCAAACTTTAGCATATTTTACAGGTTTAGCATATTTTCCTGTAAATTGATTACATGCTTTCAACTTCAAACCTGTCAGGATGGGACCATCTATCATCCACACTCAGACTTGTGTGTGACGGCCTACCGCACAACAGAGGGCCGCACGGACACCCAGATGAGGCGGTGCATCCCAGCTGAAAAAGCCCAGCAGTGGAAGTTTGAGTGGTAGAGGGAGGAAGTAAGACCGTAGCAGGGAACCTTAAGTGGCCTTCTGTGACCATAGTGCAAATACTGTAGCGGACGTTTGAGCCGCTGCTCGCTTTTGTGTTACTCTTCAAGTCTGCACTGCAAGGGAATGACAAGCGGAGAGAGGGGGCGGGGGTTGGAAAAAGTAACTTTAAGCCAATGACTCACCCAGACCAGTGCTTTTAAACCTATATGAATACCTGCAGAGGTGAGGTCACCAGCTGAATTTAAGACTTTCACTTTTATGTTGCTTTCATCCAAATGCCTCTAAACCAGTGTGGAGTACACTGCATACCTGGAGTGTCATTGTCGTCTTGTGGTCTTGCAACAACTTGAAAGCGGTGAGATGTTTTTGTTGATTGTCTAGCACATGAAGCAGTGCCTTCAAAGAGATTAAAGTCAGTTTCTTTAAAACTATTTGCAAAATGATGTTGCACTATAGAATATTGCCTTAATGTGCAGTTAATGTTATTTTTATTATGTCCTCGTGTTTGTTTAAAAAAAATTGTGAAAATCAGGCTGCTGGAAAAATGATGTTAAGAATGTAAGGTCGGCAGCATTTTGTCCCGTACCGTTTACTTCCCAACATGCTCCATCATGTGAGGGGAAGCTGCTGCGGTCATACTAGACTGATTCTCAATTCTATCTTTTGTCTGTGGAGCTAGTTTCGTGACAGAATAGTGTCTGAACAAGATGGGAAGTATTCATTAAAGCGTGTTTCGCCCCAGATGGTTTATTGAGTCGACACAATGTTGTGATCCGATCTCCTCCCGTTGTGTAAAATTAAGAATACCCTCTAAACCCATCTGTCACTTTGCTTTTGAAAATGTCATCCCTAGCAAACCTGTGCGTGCCAAAATGAAATGTGCCAGTACTTATCAGATTTATTTAGAGCATTTTAATTTCTATGAAACTATAAACAACACTGGCTTGAACTTGGTTTTTATTTAGTCACAAGAAGCCTTAAAGGGAGCAGCTCTGTGCCAGTTTTCTTAAGATTCCTGTGTACTTGAAACTGCATCAGAAACACTCCTGTTATGTTTTTTCTTTTCTTTTCACTAAAGACCACATTAGTATTTCTATTGGGATCAAAATACCAAGAGATTCAGTGCAGCTGTTGGTGAAATGAATTTTTTCTGGGGGGGGGGCAATCTTTTACCACTGAATAATGTTTGGTCTCTGTGGCAATTTGAATTTATGAATATATGATATTCATGCTAGATTGTGAGATGACTCCTATTGTGTGTTAGCTTTGTAAATAATGTTTGGTTAAAGGGACCAGAGGGGGCACGGTGCTGATGAAAAATGCGGTGAAAACTACTGATAATGCAAAATGGATGTTGATTACTTGATATGAAGAAGAGGTTGGACTGAAGGGGAATGGGGAAGGATATTTAACAAAACAAACAAAAAAACAAAAAAAAAAACATTGTTGGGATAATTGAAAGAATAAAAGACTAACCACAAATACACCTTCATGTTGTTTTTACTTGCTTGTATGAACGGTATATTGTACATTTAAACTATGAGAAATGATTAGTTTTTTAATATAAGAAATGTCAAGGGAAAGAGAGAAATGTATAAGAAGCTGCTGCAACTACAGTACGTCTGCATATGTCTGTTTTCTTTCTTTTTTTCCCTTTTTGTCGTGGAAATGCAACAACATGCATTTCACATTTGAATGACCAAAGAGTAAAGCTGCTGCTGTCCTGGTCAGTACAGCTCACTCCAGTGGAAGCATGGATTACAGCATTCATAATAATTTGGCACCACCTACTGGTAGCAGAGCAGTACTGACTGCAGAAAGGATTTTGATGCCGACTGTGGAAACGAAACCAAATGTGATATATTGATGTTTTAGCTAAAAGCTGTTGTACTTTTCACTTTCCCCCCTCTGTCTGTGGGCTCATAAATGTACATAAGTAACAATATATGGTTTGTTTGCTCTGTTCTCAATTCATGTTTGAGGAAATCTAGAAATATTGAGTGAGAAAGATAGATTTTATCCTTCAGAGTTTGGGTAATGCAATATTCATGGGTTAGATGGGTTATATTAGTGGTTTTTCATATATATATATATATATATATATATATATATATATATATATATATATATATATATATATATATATATATATATATATATTTTTTTTTTTTATTTTATTTATTTATTTTTTGCCATACCACAATTCAGAATACAGAAAAGGTTGATGTCTACACCCAATATTTTCTGTAAGTTATTAATAGAAATTGATCTAGGTGGAATTTCATCAAAGAAAAGGCCAGCAAGATACCATCTGCAAAATTTGTTTTATTTTCTCTACAAAAATCATATTCACTCAGCCAGGGTTGCCTCCTGGAGTGGCTCCATGCCCCACAGCACAAAACCACTGGGTTATATTTTCACTATACATGATGGTTGTTTGTACCTGATTTAAGAACCCTTACTATCATATTCTTATGGCTGAGGTAAAGAGAGGAATGTAGGAAAATATAAACTTTATATAGTTGACAAGAGTGAGTCCTACTGCAAAATACTTGGTGAGACTTGTGAGATTATAGAGGAGCCAAGAAAGCACAACACACACTAAAAGATTTCACACACATAAAAAAAAGAGATAACCTTTGGTTATTTAGTGACAGCTGGATGGTGCATTTGCTTTATCCACCATCATTTTTTTTCTCTCTTTTTTTTTTTAAAGATGCATTAGTCATTAGGAAACTTTCAGTCATAGTGCCCATGTAATATTTTTGTTCAACAGGTCCACGGGCATCTGGGGCATTTATTTAACTTATTCAGAATATTTGCCTTTGTGTTTAAAGAGAACAAATGTGAGCAGAGTCTTAAATGCAAATTCTGTAATCTCAGCCATGAAGGCCAAGGTTAAGGACAAGTCTCCCTGAGTGTCAGTGAAAGGCCGATGAGGGTGTGGTTCAACTGAACAGATCTTGTGTGTTAAGTGTTGTGTGACTAGACCAATATATATAGCTTACTTTCACATGGGTGTTCCTGTTGTATTTATTAAATACAAAAAAACTTAACCTACTTCTAATGTTTGGATGAATATGTATAATTAAAAAGAGGTTACTAAACTTGGGTGATCAACAAGACAGTGATGTTGGACCAGTGATGGTGACTTCAGAGTTCATCTCAGTTACATTACAGTAGCCTATATAACTCAGCCTAAGGGTGCAACTCATGATTGCTTTAATTTCCTTTTAATATTTGCACCTATTGCAGTAGGCTATCTATTGCATGGAAAATGTTATCCATCATCTCTTCCTAAATGAAAACGCCCTCGTGCACTCACATGAATATTGCGTCTCTGACAGACACGACAAGCCCAGTCTACCGTGGTATATTACAACACTCCGGCTGACTTGTTACCATCCCGTGTCTCTTTGTAGTTTTCACAATATGGGTGCTCGATCAAACAGTGCGCCACTCAAATTACCTTCTCGCCTCGAAAGGTCGCCTTAATTATTTAGCATTTTAATTTGCTTAAACATACATTTTGTGTCAGATTTCATCTTTCGTGTCAAGAGTTTTCATATCAGTTTCATATGAGTGACAAGTGGCCTCACATAAATAAGAACGCAGAGATGAATTATTCTGAAGCCGAGTCCCAGGGTCACCAGGTGCTGAAAAAAAATGTCATCACAGCTGAAAGAAAGACTTAAAAAAAATTAGTCAGCAATGGGTAGTTACCTTATTTACTTTAAAGAATAGCCCCCCAAAACAACAAAACTGTCCCAACTGTGTGATGTCACGCACCTGTGATGAGGATAGAATTAAATGAACTACCTGGATCTGAGAGAAAAAAAAGAGAAGAAGAAGAAGAATAGCGAGTCATTTATCATGTAGTATTTCAGACTATTATGCGTGCCCCTTCAAAAGGTTTACCTCCAACCAGACTTACTGACTCTAACATAAACATTATTTCAGGCTTTCAAATTAAAAGCTTAAAAAATGTTGCAATACTTTGTGGCTGAAAATGAAGCAGTGGTTTATTGCACAACATATTCAGACGTTGAGAAATTAACAGGATAAACCGAAAAAATAATGCATAAAATTACGCAGCCTGATGTTTTTAATTTAAACCAATCTTTGATGTCACAATTCACAGATAAAACCACCTGCAGCAATCCAAAAAAAAAAAAAAGAATAGAAAGCGGTTGTAACTTCTTCATTTATACACATTAGCTTACCTATGATAGCCATTTTATGCCTTTTTGATTTATTCGAAGAAAAAAATAAACTACTGTACAGTATTTTGGGTGTTGTTATTTCAGGATAGTTTGAAAGGCAGGCCACGGAGTTTTAATTTGATAACCGGAAACGTGGTTGCTAATTCCGTTAGTTGACGTGCACTTCAACTCCAGTTCAAGTACCCAGAGGGTCCGAAGTTTCACTGGTTTGTCTACAGCTCTAAGTGAAGAGGTTGGACACAAATTATAATCATAAACGTGACGAGACACATTGTGTTTAATTGTAAAATTAATTTTTCCCACTGAGCAAACTGAAGGAAATACCGGACGAGGTCTTTGATTTGACCTAATTTTTTTTCTCCGACAGGTTAGGTAGCTAACTAATCCAAAGAGATAATTGTAGGCTAATCTAATCCAAGTTTGTTAATCCTTTCACTCTTCTCCAGCAGCACGCACTTTAACGGAGTCGAGGAGGAGTGGCCGCACTCACCCAGTTTGTCGTTGGGGGACTCATCACGTAGACTCAGTAATGCTTTGCCTGAAAATATGGGGAAGAAACTTGTGAGTAGTCAAACAGAAAGGTGACGCGGCTGTGAAGTCTGAAGAAGCAACTTAGGTTGCAGCGGAGTGCAGCTCCTCGGGGCATGAGACCCTCCAACTTTGCGCCGTGCCAGGAAACGACACGATGGCAGCATGCGGAAGGAGGAACCGGCCCAAGTTACTTATTTTCCTATTTGGTGTCACGTTAGTGGGATATCTTATATTTTTCGGACACAACTCGGGGAAAGAGAGTGAGACGAGTCGACGGGAGGTCCCAGGAGAGGAAGAGTATCAGCTCCTTAAGAAGCCAGTCTACGAGAAACCCCCCTTGGATATCAGTGCCCTGGGAGAAATGGGGAGAGCCGTGAAACTGGATTTGAACGAAGAGGAGAAAAGAAAAGAAGAGGAAAGTATCAAAATGCACCAGATTAACATTTATGTCAGTGATAAAATATCACTACACCGCAGGCTGCCAGAGAGATGGAACCTACGGTAAGTAACATGTTGTCTGCTGTTAGCACTATTAAAACCCAGTTGTAAAGCTTAAGGGGAACCTGTGCGGTTTGGATGTCTCAGCAACACTATTATCCTGCTAAGTAAATGCCTCAGAGGAGGTGTAGCTCACAAACTTGAGTCATTTGCTGTTGAGATGGAATAGTAAATGCACCGTGTTTGCCTCTATTGGTCATCAAATCTCAAACTTATGACTCTTAACCATGCTCCAGCTTTACACAGCCAGCTCTCATTGTGTTATTCCAGTCACCCAGTCTCACCTCCACCTTTTCAATCTACATCCTAACCTCCTCACTCCCCAGCTGTAGTGAGCTGAAGTACGACTACAGGTCCTTGCCAACGACCTCTGTGGTGATCGCTTTCTACAACGAGGCCTGGTCTACCCTGCTGAGGACGGTCCACAGTGTGCTGGAGACGTCCCCTGACATCCTGCTGAAAGAGGTGGTGCTGGTGGATGACTACAGTAACAAAGGTATAGGCACAGATGGGGAAGAGAGACAGACTGATGGACAGGCAGAGGAGGCAGTGGGCAGGAACACTGGCAGGCTGACAGTCATAAAGGACAGAAGAGCTGTTAGAGGTGCATGCAGGAAGCACATGAACAAGGTAGCAGTCAGATGATGTGGAGGATAGACTGACATGTCAGCAATTAGTGAAGTCAAATAGAGATACTGGATGATAGAGACAGGAAGTGAAAACTGATACACAGTAGCAGTCAAAAGTTTGGACACACTCACCAAATGAAATCTTCTGCATCAGTGTTGCATTTCCGGGCTTTTTTACATCTTCCATAAGCATAACTAGATAAACGTATAATAAACTATAGCAGTAGATATTATAGGCAGTGTTTATTCTCAAGGACATCGTTTTTTTTTGCAGGAGTTTAGAAACTTTAAGGGAGTGGTTCTAAAGTGTTTGGGATAAATGAAGCAATGCCTGCCTCTCCCTCAGCGCTTGGTTATATTTAGTTATTGTTGCACATGTAAAATAAAGAATGATATAACTGTTTCCTCTTCAATTAATGCAGCTGTGGCTGAAAAGTATAAGAGATTGTAATAGATTTGTAATTTTATCTTAAAAAGGCTGTGTCTTGTTTACCTACTTCAGAGATAACTCACCATTTCTCAGTGAATGTGGCAAATGTGTATCAAGCAGTTTAACACTCTTTTCTCTAGAGATTGGAACTGGGAACCTGTCCCAAATGCATTGGAAATGTATGCCAGATAGCTTTTTTTTAAATTTATTTTTTATCAACACTGGCTTGTTTTTCTAATAGTCACAATTTGCTAAAAAGAGATGTGACACTCATGGCTGTGGGGATGTTGCACACCTGAGGGAATACATTTCCATCCATAGTTTGTAGCAGATTTTTCTCTTTTTGTTGCGATTTTGAGAAACAACTCTTGAGTCAGTGCCTTTTATACAAACAAACTAAACAAACAAACAAAAAAAATTCAGATGTTTCATTTTGGTTTATCTGCTCACCTATTTAATTTCTCAAAGAGCATCTCAAGGAGCCATTGGAGAAGTACATCTCAGGTTTGAGGAAGGTGCGTCTGATCCGGGCCACAAAGAGGGAGGGGCTGGTGCGGGCTCGGTTGCTCGGGGCATCCATCACGACAGGCGATGTGCTGACCTTCCTGGATTGTCACTGCGAGTGTCACGAAGGCTGGTTAGAGCCCCTGCTCCACAGGTGAGAAAGCGCTCGTCAGGAAAAGAAAGGGCTCCTCTCCTTGATTATTTTGTCAAAGAGTGGCCTTTAGAAAGGCTGTCTTTTAGTCCAGCTGTCACAGAGTGGGAAGCTCTGAATCTCTATCAGCCAGCTGCAGGAGCACTGTTATGTAGCTGTCTGTGACTCACTGCCTCAGTACTCCACTGGCTTTCAAGCAAGGATTGCACAAACAGTTACACAGACATTTGAGATAAACAAATTGCTTGCTTTGTAACACTGTTCCCTTCTAACATCAGCCTTTTTCTTTTTTTTTCTCCACGAGGATCAAAGAGGAGCCGACGGCCGTGGTGTGCCCTGTCATTGATGTGATAGACTGGAACACCTTCCAGTATTTAGGCAACGCTGGGGAACCTCAAATCGGGGGGTTTGATTGGCGGTTGGTCTTTACCTGGCACGCCATCCCCAACTATGAGCAGGAACGGCGGCGTTCACCCACTGATGTCATCAGGTGTGTTTTAAGGACTTTTTATTGCCCAAGAATAAAAAAGTCCCATATGAATATTTTCCGAGGACAGCTTTCAGGATGGCAGGTACATTATATTACAGAACTTACACCACTGACATATCATACTTTGTCCTTCATCCTGAGATAATTGCATCTGCCTCATAAGGCTAGTTGTAGTTAATAAGATGGAGCTTAATTATTGTCTGTGGGTTTTTTTGGGTCATCTTTAGGTCTCCTACTATGGCAGGTGGTCTGTTTGCTGTGAGGAAGGATTACTTCCATTATCTGGGAACATATGACACAGGAATGGAGGTGTGGGGAGGAGAGAACCTGGAATTCTCTTTCAGGGTAAGAACTATGTGTTTTCATATACATATCCAGTATTATTTATGCAACATAGACACAAAGCACATGCTAAATTGATATTTACAGAGTTAAGGCCCCATTCACAATATACATCACTGAAAAGGCGGCAATGTCTGGTTTAGATTTGTTGAACCATATGACAACTGCTCAATTTATGTGGAATCCACAATGAAAATAAAACTAAACATGGAATGAAAACCAGCCAAAGAGCTTAATACTTTAATTGGAGTGAAGAATTTGAACATCCCTTTCCTCCAATAACCGTAATTTCCCAAAGGGAAGTAACCAAAAATATTTTCCAACAACAGTCCAGCTTTTCTGTTCCCAAGCTCCTCCACCACAAGACTGTGCTTTGTTTCCTGATTGAATCATGGCTGAGAGGCTAACCAAATCCTCGTGGTGGTGTTATTGATGTGTCTTAGATTTGGCAGTGTGGGGGCAGCCTGGAGATCCACCCGTGCTCCCACGTGGGTCATGTGTTCCCTAAAAAGGCCCCTTACTCACGGAGCAAAGCGTTGGCAAACAGCGTGAGAGCGGCTGAGGTCTGGTTGGATGAATACAAGGAGATCTACTACCATCGTAATCCCCATGCACGCCTGGTGAGTGTGCGCAGATGGTTTGAGTGTTGCGAGTATTGTGAAGGCTGTGTGTGTGTATTTTTTTCTTTTTAATTTTTAATCAGAACTGATTAACCCATTAATTTCACCAGTGAATACACTCGCAGTACGCACACAAAAAATAACACGTGCTCCTTCTTCTCCCAAACTTTGCATACATATACACACACTGCATAAAAGCTGTCCTGATTAAGTGACACAAGGGATACATGAGCTGCAGACACCCAAGGTGACAGGGCATTCCGGTGTGCGATTACCACCTTTCCGTGCTATTTGGTGCCAGCGCGTGTCACCCACCTGTCCTTGAAATGGTGAGAGCAGTGCTGACCCACTGGGGTGCCCTGACTTTTGTGTGTGTGTGTGTGTGTGTGTGTGTGTGAGAGAGAGAGAGAGAGAGAGAGAGAGAGACTGATAGTGTAGTTAACAGGAGAGGCTCTTTAAACACAGATCAGGTGGCACTCATCTCGCAGAGATGAGGTAGTCTTGCACTAAACCCTCCAAACTGGTACTGTATCTAACTGTAAATCAAACAGGAAGAGCAAATATGGTGCCTGTCAAAAATTTGGACACACCTATGGTAAGTGTGTCCATGTCCATAATCTTTAGAGGTGTGTTTACGCAACAAACAGTATCTGATTCAACAGAATCATGAGGAGGGTGGAGCTGTGGTTTCACAGGATTTCTCCATTTTGCAAAATATTGCGAAACCCACAGTTTAGCTTGACACAAAATTATACTGCAAGCACAGTGGTGTGGTGGTTAATCACAGCAAAGAATATCCTGGGTTCAAGTCCACCATCTGGCTGGGGCTTCTCTCTGTGTGGCGCTTGCATGTTCGCCACGTGTCTGCGTGGGTTCTCTCCTGGTACTCCGGCATCCTCCCTCAGTCCAAAGACATGCAGGTAGTAGGGTTAGGTTAACTGGTGATTCTAAATTGCCCATAGGTGTGAATGTGAGAGTGAATGGTTGTCTGTCTCTCTGTGTTAGCCCTGCAGACTGGCCACCTGTCCAGGTTGTACCCTGCCTCCACACCCCCCTCCCTCCCTCACCTCCGCAACCCTCAATTGGATAAGTGGAAGAAGATGGATGAATGGGAAAAATTATTGTAGTCTTCTGGATGAATATTCGGGTGCCTGTTTGTGTTCTGTAGTCTGCTGTTGCCCATTAATGTTAGATCTTATAAAGGTGATGCAAAATGGCTGCAAAGTAATTTCTTCAAGTGCTGAGGACATTCACAACAGATACATTTAGTACTACATTTGTGTAAAGAATGAATTAAGGTTTGCTATGACTAAGCTATACAGCTACCCTTTGCATTCACATGCTTTCAAGATTTCAAAATAAAAAACAAAACAAAACAAAAACCAGTCAGTAGGCAGTGAGCCCTACAAGTAAATTGGGGTTTGCGTAGGGAGAAGTCACTGAGACAAGTTGAATTACCTGGCAGCCAACATGAGTTATGTTTATACCTCCTTGTTAATTAGTAACCAAGCAGTGTTAAAGCTAAATAATCTACATTCAAAATGGTGCAGGATGACGCAGGTAAAGGAGTGAGTCTGAGAGCTGTACCCTGAAGGGATATTCTGATTTAACACTGGATGATTATGAGGGAAAGCCAGGGTACTACGACAATGGTAATTAAGATATCAGTTCATGTTGTTAAGTTGGTAGGAGTTTGCATGCATTGATATTATAGGGATGACCAGTTTCAAACGATGATAGCTCTAGAGATGCATATTTTTCACAAAAAAAGAGCAAAATATAATCCTTAATAAATAAATCAGATATGAGGACTGTCTAGGCTAGCAGTTACACAGTTGCTGCAGCCAACGCCAGGAAGGAAAGCTGGCAAAAAAAAAAAAAAAAAAAGCAGACTGTGAAAGTTAATAGGCTTATAAATCACTGCCCTATTAATAAGGCATGAATATACTGACTGTAATTACAGTTGTTTATTCTGTGAACTAAATGTGTCGCTTAGCTGTATTTTTATAGCATGTAAGGCAAATTTAGCCTTAATCTTTGAGCTGCAGCTCTTATGAGGTCAGCAAGTAATCTACAAGGCTTTAACGCTCTGTTTTAGGATTTACTGTATTTTTCTATACAAAAGCCTAGAAAACAATGGAATGACTTTGAAATTGCTTGCTCCCAACAGGAAAAACTGACCCAAGGAATTAAATTCCTGGCACTGAAAATTTGTAAATCTCATTTTTGTTTTAGAGAAAACCATAGGGCTCTCTTACTATAGATGCACCAAGATCCACAGGATCTTCTAGGAAAGCTGATGCTTTTTTTTTTCCAAGAGAATAGATTGGTCAGTAAGCAGTGAGCTCTGGAAGTTATACCCCAGGTTAAAAGTTACTGCAGGAATTACCTGTAAAAGCGAGTTAACTCGCTTTATCGTACAGCCCTCTGGAATAATTCGCTTTTGTTTTCCACTGCTGTTTCACTAATTGGCACCTCTGTGCTCTTGGCTTCTAGTTGCTCCCTTAGGTTGTTTCCAGGGACCATTTATTCATTCATCTCTTGGACTGTCACTGGGCTGGTTGCCCTTACCTTTGCATTTCATTGGAGTATTTACTGATCCTTAATTTAAGTCTTATCAGCCTGGTGAGCTATGGTGTCCTGGATTAGCCCTCATTGTTCTGATAGTCCATAGTGGTCCTAGTCATTGACAAAGGACTGCATCCTTTGAGACTTTTTCTTCTGACTAAATAGACTGATGAATAGCCAATTAGAGCTGTGTTTGGGCAGACCAGCATCATCCATCATCCTGCAGTGCTGCTGAACCGTTCTTCCAGCAGGGAAGGTGTGCTGAGCATATGCTTGCTGGCACATTAAAGTGGAGATGGTGTTCTTCCTCATAATCTAATGAACAATTCTTAATCAGTGTGATGTGGCCACATGTAACTCTGTGTGCATAACAGTGTTTACACAGGGATGAACTGTTTGCCCGCACATACGGAGATGCTTGTAGAATTGACTCATGGTTCCTGTTTAGACTGGTTTGAAGTTCTGTTTGTTTGAGGGTGTGCTATTATTTGGAATAGTATTATGTGTGGACCATAGATGGTGCTATTGTATTCCATTTCAGCCCACTGCTATCTTAGGAATATGTCTTCTGACACAGCAGCTGTCTGATGGTGACTGCATCGACAGTGCTCTCACTTAAGATCTTTATTTGAATATGAGACACCACTGGTGATACTTTTCACAATGTAGAGCAATTCTGTTCTTCCTGATGTTTTGTCAGATCGTTGATCCAGAAAAGTGAAATTAAAATTAGCATGTTGAACTGTCATTTACCATCTTTGTCTTCAGGAGGCCTTTGGAGATGTAACAGAGCGGAGAAAACTCAGAGAGAAGTTGGGCTGTAAGAGCTTCAGGTGGTACTTGGATAACATTTACCCCGATATTCACATCCCACAAGATCGGCCAGGCATGTTTGGGATGGTGAGGACAAAGGAAGATGTTAATTATGAGCTTCTGTAGGCTATGTTGTATCACTACCTAAAGACGTCTTGTTACTGCTTTTTTGATAGCTTAAGAACCGGGGCAAGGCCAACTACTGTTTTGACTACAACCCTAAGGATGAGCAGGTGCTGGTGGGCGAAAGGGTCATCCTCTACCTGTGTCACGGTATGGGCCAGAACCAGGTAAGGAATGCCAGTGACTGGTGCCTCATCAGATGAAAAGGCACCTGCATCTTCCTGTGCTGAACAGGTCACCAAACTTCTAACATGTTTGCTGAATAGCTACTCAGCTGGTAGCTGTTTTTTAAAGCACATGAACACAAATTTCAGTTGGGTTTGATTAAATGTTTATTTGGTCCCTGCTTTTTGAAATCAAACACAACACGCTGTTTGGCTGTGATATGTGGGCTACAGTGCTCATTTGTTCTCTCTTGTTCATAACAGTTGACCCTGGCACTCACCAGTCACTCTGATATGGATGCCCTCTCTTCATATAGCTGAGAGAAAAATAAATGTTCAATATTCTGATTTAGTGCTTCTCCAAACACTTTTTCCCCCTCACACACAAAACACTGCTGCCCAACTCATTATAATGACAGAGGCATGATCACATCATCACTGTGCTTGTGTTCTTACATTGGGATGCTTTTTATATTTATAATAATTGTATTTCTCACTGTTAAGGCCTTAAACAGGTTCGCTATTGAATACATCTCTGATTTATTGACCTCATAAATGCCCTCTGGACCCTTTAGATCAGCGCCCTGCTGGTTACTCCCAGGTTATAACAAAGGGTGATGGGGCTATTGCTATTACAGCCTTCATACTATGAGACTTTTCTTCCAGTGTGTTCAGGTCCTTTGGCCATTCTCAGTTTATTGGCCTGTGTCTGGTGTTGTTTAGTTTTGTAAAGCAGTTTGTAACATTAAGTGATCACTATCACTCCTCTGGGATGTGTTATTGACTAGTAAAGGTAATCAGTGTTTTCATGACCGCAGTACTTTGTGTGGTTGTCTGCTTGTATGGAGAATGTTCTGAGTTCTAGTCTGTTCTCTACAAGCCACATTAAGGTTTAAATTAAATTTAATTCTATTTTATTTCTTTAATTCTAATTTTTACTGCATCTTCACATTCAGTGACATTAATATGTACCAGCACATTTGATAGCAGTAATTAGAAATGACTCTTGAGCTGTGTGTTGCTATACTTCTGATCACATTTACTTGCCATCTCCTTAGTCCCTGTCTTCTCCTTCACTACTTCCTGTTTTACATTTATCATAGACAAACATAATCATGGATATAAATAGCACCTCAGTTTCTTTTAAATTAAGGACATAATCATCCTTTTTTCCTCCTGGATTACAAGGGTTTTTGTTTGTACTTTTACAGATTTGGGAATAATGAATTTCTTCTATTTCAGGCTACAGAATTATATGATGGCTTTGTTGATACAAAGGGAGTGTAAATTTCCCAATGCCATTTCTTTGTGATTTTCAGTAGTCCATGAAGCACTGTGAAATTTAGCATTGTTATTCCAGAACCTCTCTGTGGACACAAAGTGATGTTATTGTAGAAAGTGGGAATAGCTGCCTTATGAGACTACTGTGCATGCTGCAGAATCACATTACATATTTTCACAAACACACGCACAAACCGTCTCTCTTTAAATGGTGCCTATTAATGTGTTCTGCCGCTGTAGCCCGTCTTAAAGGTTTGACATGTTCTGTGTTTCAGAGATGCTCTTCTGCAAACCGTTGTTGAAGCAAGTGGTTATTTGAGTTACTGTTGCCTTCCTGTCAGCTCCAAGCGTCTGGACGTTCTCCTCTGACTTCTGACATCAACAAGGCATTTTCGCCCATAGAGAGCTGCTGCTCACCGGATGCGTTCTCTTTTTTTGTACTATTCTCTGTAAACCCTAGAGATGGTTCTGTGGGGAAATCTCAGTAGATCAGCAGTTTCTGAAATAATCAGACGACCTGCCTGGCGTCAATAGGTATGCCATGTTCAAAGTCCCCTAAATCCCCTTTCATCCTTGTTCTTATGCTTGGTTTGAACTTCAGCAGTTCGTTTTGACCATTTCCGCAAGCTTTTAAATGCTGGCATGTGATTGGCTGATTAGCTATGTGCATTAATAAGAAGTTGAACAGGTGTAATAAAGTGACCAATGAGTATATACTTTTATTTAGCTGTTTAAATTTCACAAAGATTGAAAGCCCAGTTGTTTTGTCTTTTCTCACAGTTTTTTGAATACTCTGTGGATGGTGAGATCTGTTATAGCACGAGGGAACCTGCTGGATGCATCATGGGTGACAGCATCAGTACCTACTTGACTGTCCAGCTGTGCAGAAAACGTGGGCAGCCTGTACCTGTGGACCAGAAATTTATCCTCCGAAAGGTAAGGTATCGAGTATTTTAGTCCAGTCAGTTTCTTTTGAATCCAAATTTTCACTGAGACTGTTGAAAGAGTAAGTAATATGGTGACACTGAAATTGCAGCATGTAATTAATTTTTGAGGTGCTGTCTGGGAAGAGAAGCTGTGGAATGTAAAATCAGTGTCGGGGTCAAAATATAGTTTTCTGTTGAGTTTTCCCTGACATCTTGTTTCATTTTCAAAATCCCATAGGCTTTTAACAATAATATGTCATTGTTGTGTTTTTTTTTTAAAAAGCAGTGGATTCAGATTTCTATTATATGACTATTTGTAATATAGTATAATAGTAGCAAGCTGAGGATTCACCACACAATCCTGGGAGTTAGTGTGGTTTGAATGCGGTTACATCACACTATCTAAATGTAAATGGATCCAAAAAAACATTGAGTGAATGCAAACTTATGTGAAGAGTGGGGGGACCGGACAGTAGGAGGGAAAATGGTACGTGAAGCAAACAGTAAAAGTACAGATCAATCTGGGCAAGTGTGTTCCAGTTGTAAGCTTTGGCGCTTAAAACTGTGACGTTCAAAGAATCATGAAAACGATATCGCAGAGCTGATCTTTGTTCTGTAGACATGTACTGCTAATGACTATTTTTAAAATACCTTTCAGGATGGGAGTCTGTACCATGTCCACAGCAACAAGTGTGTTGAGGCAATAGATAAGACAGACAATGGGACACCAGCACCCTCACTCCAACCCTGCTCTGATAGCCTTCACCAGAAGTGGTTCTTTGAAGAGAAGATGTGATGCTACAAATATGTTTAGAGTATGTTTGCCTTGCCCTTTAAAGGACCTCAAATGAGGACACCTTTGCGCTTCCTTTCAACCTTAAACCTCTACAAAATTTTGCTCACTGGGTGAAATCTACCAGTGCTTACTTTCTACAGTTCTTGTGGAGTTTGTATGCACCATTTTATGCAGAAGGGGGCATATAAAGATCTAAAATAAACAAAATGACACCTTTTATAAATCAGTCAGCAAGCTCCGATCATCATATGAGCTAGTAGCTGTTATTGCAGTAAATTTCAGAGGCATGTCACGAGGTGTCATTTGATATTTTTGTCTTCTCCTGTAGAATCTCCTGTCTGTTTTTTTTTTTCCATTCTGCTCTCTTTGTGAAGAGGAAGTGGAACAAATTTTCAGGTATTTATTTGAGAGCCTTTTCAGGACGCTATAAGAGTGCTTGCTACTCCTTGCTACGTACCAGTAGCTTAATAAAAAAGGCATTGTGCAAGTACCTAGCACCTCTTCAGCTTCATCACTAACTACTGATAATGGGAGAAACTCCAGATGTATTTGGTTTTTGCCTGCTTTGAATGGATATGAATCAAAGGTAAAATGACTTGGTTTATTTTGCTAGCTTTTGTAATAACTTTTTTCAGCGCAGTCTAATTCTGTTTTGTGCTCTTACATGAAATGCAGCTTGAAAAGACTAAATTATAGCCATAATTTAAGGATTTACTTCACGTGGTGTCAACAGTGTTTTTAAATGATTTATTTTATAGATTATACTAATTGCTGTGTTATTTTGAGGCAATACGTATGGGCAGACATGGAGGTGTTCCCCTTATGAGTTGCTTTGTTGGGTTGCCCTGAACTGGTTCTGTGTTCATCTGTCAGGATCAGAAAACTATAGATCCCTGTGAAGCAGTGCTGTGGTCACTTGTGTGACTGTCCCACAGGCTGTGCAGGGAGTGTAAGAGAAACGCAGTACAGGAGTAGACAGTTGTTGGTGTCTTCAGACTGCTGGGATGCCAGATGGTTTTCTGATAGATTCCCTGGTCCTCTCCAAATTCTTTATCACCTCCTGTTTCTATGGGTGTCAAAGGCAATCAGTGGAGGGCTTATCTTCGGGCTCACGCCAGCCAAATCCTCCTCAGATGAACACTTGTATACTTGTGTGCTTTAGGTTTGATTTATGAACGTAAGCCATAAAGAGCGGAGTTTTTGGCAGCAGAAGCAGATAATGGAGGAGACTGAATGAAGCAATTTGCAACCTTTTTTCACCATTTCACTCCACTCCCCATATAAATACAAAGAGACACTGTTATAAAACTGATACCATTGAAATGAATTTGTATTGATTTAAATATATCAGCAATAAAAGGGAATAAAAAGGTTTTGCAGTCATTGGGACTAATGTGATTGTGGTGTGTGAAGGTGGGCTGGGCGAGTGTGTGTGTGTGTGTGTGTGTGTGGTGTGTGTGTGTGTGTGTGTGTGTGCT